>JAWPHD010009408.1:0-104219 GCA_037043455.1 Cyrtodaria siliqua | reverse complement strand
CTGCCAACTATGTACTGGATTCCTAAATTACATAAACATCCATATAAGGGCCGCTGTATTTCAAATTCTAGCGCCTGCACCTCCACAAACATCTCCAAATTTGTAAATGCTTGTCTTACTGCCGTTAAAGATCACGTTAAACAATGTTGTGCTGAAACTTAAGAAAAATCTGGGATTAATTTATTTTGGTCTATTACAAATTCAGGAGATATTCTTGATACAATTTGTAATAAACGTCCAGTTTGATCTGTAAGTACGTATGGCATCTCTACCTTATATACAACAATAGAACATCACCTTATCGAAGACAAGCTTATATTTTCTTCCAAAATCTTTCGCTAGAGAAAAAACTACACTTTTGCCTGTAATAATATCAAAGCGATTTTTACTCACGGCAGTTTAGACAATTACACTATGTAGATTTGCCACGAAGTTTGTGAAACACTCATTTTCCTGTTACTCATTATAGATAACATTTTCGTCAGGTATGGAACTACCGTATATGGACAAATTGTTGGTATCTCTATTGCTTCGAACTGTGCATCTCTTCTTCTAGATTTCTTTTGTATTACTATGAAAGAGATTTCATGTTGAGTATTTCATCCAATAATCCGGCAGATGTAATTGAAGCCTTTAATGATGACACCTCTTGGTATTTGGATGACATACAAATACATATTGAACATATGATCCCTTGGAAGCAACAAACACAAACAAGAGAGAAAAGTAGCAGACTCGGTTTTATTGAGTCTGTTAATGAGAGGTAATTATAAGACACAACACCTCTCACGCCTCCTAGCACCGGCTTAAGCAATATTCTACTTTAAAGCAACACAGAATGGGTAATCCTTTCTGTTCTACTATGGTTAATAATATCTCTCCTATGTAACTTCAACTCGACAAAGCTTACATTTCTGATACTGTCGCGAACTAATTAGTAAAATCTATGACAAGAGAGTTGATCTTAATTTTGAAATTGTTAATTATCCCTATTTAGATGGGGTTGTTCCCCGAGAAACTTCTTCTGCGGTCTATGTGTCTCAACTTATTCGTTTTTTGAGAGCTTGTACTCGAGTTGAGGACATCAATAAAATAGAATCTTTGTATAACTAAAACGCTACTCCATCAGGGCTACCGTTACCATAAACTTCGTAAAAACTTCGCAAAATGTTATTGTCTAGCCCTGATCTTCTTTCCAGTAATTTATGAACTTTTCTGCGACAAAGACTATCACAACCTGACTGCTATGGTGAATATGATTTACAAACTTCGTAAGATCCTTGGTCATGATCACTTTCATACTATCTTTAAAGGTTTATCAAAAGAGGTTATGACCCTATCATTTTGCAATGGACTGCATGCTTGGAGGTGGACGCATTTACAGATCACCACTATACTTTTCTCTTTAATTGTGCGATGACCGGACAGGCTGTGGACCGTATGATGGCATCTACCTAAAGCCAAAAAGACGGTGACGTTTGATGTATGTCTCAATCTTTTCTTGTCGTGCACTCAGTGGTTTATTCTATTGTTGCTTTAGCTTCTGCCATAAGGTACATTCTTTGTGGCTTTCTGGGCTATTGTCTTTTATATCTATATATACACGAGCATCTATGTGTTTTACTTATATTGCTATTAATGCTGCCTTGGTGGTTAGAGAATAGTTCATGGAGGGGATTTCTTTATTTGCATAGTTCCGTGACAGTAGTGTAAGTGTGAGTCTTGGTTCACCCTAGACCCTGGTTTAAACCCGCAGTGGCTTTTTTTGCCACTGACTGTTTCAAGGCAGTAGCCCTATTATCAACCCTTATGTGATGCCTTATCTTGCTTTTTATTCATCTTTATATCTACTTTTATTATTATTGTACATGACTGAACAATACTGAACCTTGCTAAATGTTTGCACAAATTTATTGCTCAAGTCCTCATCAAGCATTGCATGTATTAAACAAACAAAAGTCAGGCGCTTTGTTTCTTCTTCTCGCACATTATTACATTAGTGTCCTTTAACCGCCATGCAACATATGATATGTTTGATTATTAACATATCAAATTCACGATCAAAATCAAGTGCTACTGTGTACGTACAACCGTAGTCATTATAGTATTCCTCATTTTAACTGGTAAATATCCTTTAGGATATAGTAACTAGTTGAATGCATAGACATTCAGTACAGTGAGACAGAGTAGTATACTTGATTTTGAAGACTGACGACAATACACACATTCCATATTTGACATTGACCGATCGATTGTTATGTAATGAATGCTTTCGTTCAGCTCATAACATCCACATATTGCGCTCAGTTATTTACCTATACAGGACAACATATGACCTTGTGATATGTTTATTTACTGCTTTACCTCTCGGAAGACAAACCCTGAAATTTACAAAACTTGATATTTGAATAATAAAACAAATGAGAAAAATTGTCATATAGAAACCAAAGCAATCAAACGCAATGGCACCATAGGTCCGCACTGCACCACATACCGAAATGAATGAGCATATCTACAAAGTCACTGAAATCTACAATACATAACATAATAGTCCATGGGCTTCTCAACATTTCGGTGCCAACTCAGCTGACAGATAAAAAATGCTACCACCATTAAGCATGTCTTAGTAAAAAACAAATGGCCATGATAGTTTTTCTGAAACGGTAGCTTAACATATATTTTTGGTAAAGAACAACATACACATTTAAACAAAAATCTCTAAAAACTGGAATATTTTTTAAATTGATTGCAATATTAGGGAGCTGAAGCTTCTGAATGTTGTCTGTAATATTCATGTAGATAAAATAGTAATAAACAAAATGTTTACAGCTTGACGTTTTGGGGGGAAATCAGCTTTATAAAGCAAAATAAAACTGCATTGTTTTTAATAATTATACAAATACATTAACACAAGAGTTTTCAAAGTGTTTCATTCATCTAAAGATGCGTTGAGAAATATAAAAAAAACAGCTCTAAATGGAATAAGAGATTTGGAAACGCCGGGATATTTGGAGCCAAAAGTTGCAAATTTAAACCAAAATCGTTGAAATTTTTAAAACTATAATTCTCATTACAATATATGGAGATTGAACGTTCTTAAAGTTATCTGTTATTTTCATCTTCTTGAAAAAAATATTTGGAACAACACATTATACACATCTTGAAAGTTTGGGGGAAGTCAACAACAAAATAATTAAAGTCGCTATTTTTTTAAAAGTTAAATTTTAAATTATACATAAAGCATAGCAAAAATGTCGCTATAGTTTTTCCTTCAATGTAAAGTGTTCATGAGCTACAGAAGAAACTGTATCCGCTATAAAAGGTCGTCCGGATAAATTCAGTCGTGTTATTACTTACTGGTCCTTTGACATCATTGAGGCCCAATATGAGTGGCTTTAAACCATACGCCGCTGGACATGGGGAGGAAAATCTCTATGTCCACCGCCATATGCATGCCATCTTCGGGATGGTTAAAATTATGTACTATTGATTTTATGAATATTGAGTTCTGCTCAACCCGAGGCTAGAAGGCGTGAGCGGTAGCTAGCATATTTCACTACCGTTCATGAACAATCAAACCGAGACTGCAATATTTTGCATGTGTCGTGTTCGGCCGTTTCCAAATGTCCATTATCATACTCTTTTAAAATAAAATACTGATTATACCAGAGCTGGGCGTAAGAGGTGTTGTACAGTATATTTCCTCTCATGAACAAATTCAATAAAACCGAATCTTTCACATTTTCCACTAGTTTGTGTTTTCTGCTTCTAAGGGATCCATTTTTCATTATTTATTTTAGTAGATATAAAAGCTTACATATTGATTTCTGAAATGAAGTTATTGTATGGCAAAGCGTGTATCTAATAACATTGGACGAGGTTCTATGCTTTTTGTCAAACTTAAATATAACTGGGAACCATTCCAACACGTTGTTTTGCAAAGAAGTATTTTGATTTAAACATTGGAAGACAGCTTAGACTAAACGACGACTAAAATGGCGCCACTTAGCAAACAGTATATCTCAATTGGGTCAGAACACCTTGAACTGTAGTATTCAACGCGACGTCAGGATTCAAAATAACCGAGCATACAGAGAATATTGTTTTGATATTTCTAGATATCTTTTGTTGACAACAAATTGCGTATTAAAGCAAGACACATCGTAGATATGATATTTTAATTAATCTACACGTAACTAATGGTTTATACAAACAAATAGCAATGATGTCCTTTTTATGAATATGGGTATGTTGAAACCTGACCAACAAAACACGATCAAGATATGAAAATGCTGAGCTATAATAAATTCATGCTTAAAACAACGACTTCTAATCAATTTGTGGTATTTGTTAGCGATGCCCTTTACATTCGCAAAACTCGTTCAATTTTTAGAAGCACAACTCGACTGTACCTAGCAGAGCACCATATTGGTTATGTCACCCTATCATAATGCGTTTTACATTCCCGATAAAAGTAATTTGCATTCAAAATCCAATTTATCGTCATAGTTGTGGAATGTCATTGACCAATATAATTTTACATGAAAGCAGAAAGCATTGATTAAACAATCAACTGAATAAATAACAAACATACAACACAAATCATACATCATCACGTGTATACATGTAGCAACGGTGAGGCAACGGTGCACTAGCTTCTGTCACAACAAGTCCAACATCAAAAATCAAAAGGGAACAGAGTCATACTTTTGGCGTAGTAGCAAGAAAAGATATAGATGTATCTCGTTTCAAAAGTACTGCTAGCACAATACTGCAATGGTTTCAGATACGAATAAAGCATCTGCTTCTTCCAATATATGACATCTACATAAAAAGTCATCAGAAAACATATTTTGTCAATTCTGCCACCGAGACGAGACGATACAGATACAATAAATGAAGCACGATCAAGTTGGCTCGATTTCTTTTGTTAAAATCACTCATATCCACTAGACGATTATTGAATATAGCGACAATGTTAGAATACACAATATAAATATATCATCGATATTTGCCTTTTGTCATTTTCTTTCACTGTTCAACAATTAATTTCCGTCAATCTCATGAAATAGTAGGAAATCCTATTAAAACTATTGTACGTTTTCATTATACCAGATTGGGTTACTAGCCCATAATTGATACGGTAGTTTGTTTTGCTTGATGATACATGTGCCATTAAGTTTTGCCTCCGAAATCGCTTATAATTTATATCTATCTTGCTATTGGTAATGCAACTAATGACAATGACACAATAACACTTGTCAATGACAAAAGATGTATAAACAAAACCCGTGCCATGTGTGTTTCAATGTCTGATAATATGATCCGTAAATGATATGAAATAATACGAAGCCAATAAAGAAAAGAGTTTGTCAATTGTTCGCGGTACTAGATGTTTGCGTTTAAGTGGAAGTGGAGATACGCGTTTTTGAATCCGGTAGTATTTCTGTTGACGAATTAGCTTTCAAATTAATGAGGGTTATCGTAATATTTAAAATTAGCGTACTTATGGCTGTTTTACCATCACCATTTCTCACATAGGCGAGGTGTTAATCTTATGTAAATTTCATTAAATACACTTGAAACTGACTTTGAAACCAATAAAGTACGTAAACGTGGAACTAAGCAACAGACTGACTTAGAAAAAGACATTATGACAATAAATGAGGAAATTTGCAATATCAATGCTAAAAATGAAGTTACAACTGTTAGGTGGGACAGAGACATAATGAAAACAACAATAAAGAAAAAGGGGGAAAATGGGACAAATACAAAACAGAGATAATATTAGTATATACACGTTACAAGCATGAGAGGTGATGATAAAACAGTGGTTCTATGGAAAATCGAAAACAACCGAGGCGAAGCAATAACACTAACACTATGAGCCATCCAAAAGATAGCATGCGTATGACGATGAAGATGGGAACCACTTGTTAAATGCTCAGTTGGCAGTCTGAACAATATACCTATTTTATTGCATATATTGTACAGAAAATGGAATTAGTTTGTAACAACTTTACTCTACTTGGTGAACTGTTTATCATTTCTTTTGTTCCGCTGTTTTAAAAAAGAAATGCAAAAGAAGCGATGATAAATAATTGAAATAAGTTTCACAGGCAGGCATTATTTCCATGTTTTAGGGGATCCAATTTCGCCATGAGTCCTGTAAACTAGACGTAATCTAGATTAAGCTGGTTTGACGAACAATAATACAGAATGTTATTTTGATGGTTGCGTATGTCATGGCCGTGTTCTGGTTGAAGGAATTTTGACAGAGATATGGCCCCTTATACATAAGCTTTATCCTTAGCCAGTAGAATGTCCACAGGCCCTCCTGGGCCTCTTGTTTTTAAATGTTGTCGGATAGAGCCTTAAAACTAGGGATTACAAATATTGCGGACTGTCAATCGACATATTTCATAATTGACCCTGACAAATCGATTTCAATATCAACAATGTTATTGTACAACGCTATAACATCCACATAACAAGTTCAACAGTACAAAATATCACCTGATCGGTCTGATTACCTACGATTTTACCTTTAAAAAAAAGACTTGATATTTTTAAAGTTGGTATTCGAGTTATTTAGTTAATGCAAGGACACTAAAAGACACGCTCAATTAGTTGGAAAAAATGGTTATGAACATACTTTGTATGTTAAAAGTGTTCAATAATGTGTTTGTTGCTATCACACTGTCCATCAGGAATGGATTCTTGTGTAATTATGTAAGTACTAAAATGATACCGTCATTTCATAAATATGCTATAAAAAAATGGTGGTGTGTTATTGCTTCATAGAGCGACGTAGCCTCCTCAATATGCATGACCACTAGCGACCTATGTAGCCACATGACACCTAGCGACCTATGTAGCCACATGTAGCCATTGATCGTTTGATAGTGGTACATTCTACTGTCAACCCTTTTCTTTGTGATTTTTTAATAGTTGCAATTAAAAAAAACTATTTCCTTGAAATGTTTATGTTGAATTCGTTTTTCATGTATGACTGCAGTTCGGCTTTCGTAAATACACATGCTGACGTATTGCTTTAGCGTTTATGATCAATCAAGCCGAGACTGCAATATGTTGTTATATTTGTCGTGCTTGGCGATCCTTTCATATACTTTTTTGGAATAAAGTCTCGTATGACAAAACGTGTATCTAATACAAACGGATGATCTAGCATGTTTATTGTCCAACTTCAATATGGCCTGGGAACAATTATGTTGTTTTGCGCTCAAGATGTATTGGCACATAAACAATATTAGACAGCTTAGACTAAACGGCCACTAAAGAGCGCCACTTAGCATGCTTAGTAAAAAGCTTTGGTTTTCAACTGGCTATCTTAAATGGGTAATAAATCATCGGTCTAGTATTTCTTGCGATTAAACACAAAGTCGGGATGAAATTAAAGATAAACGATTTCGAATATGTGTTTCGTATTTCTTGATATTTTTCTTTTGTTTGTTTGTTTTTTTGTTTTTTTTGTTTCTGTATTGCATAAAATCCACAGAGTAGTGTTGATCTTTGTGTATATATACTATACAATTAACTAATGTATTTAAATTAAAAACTCAATGGCTATCTTTTTGATGATTATTAGTTTGTTCAATTAAAACTACATTACTGAATAGTAAAATACTATACTGTGGTTGTTTTATACTCCAAACAACTACAACTAACGACGTCGAATCAATGTTTTGTAAGCGAATTCCATATAGCATATTACTGCATTTCGTATCAACCTGAATACTTAATAACCAATTCAATGAACATGTATTACTTACAACATATGATAATTATATTAGCTATGTCGTTACTATGTGACTGTTGCGTGTTTCAATGGCAATATAAAAGCAACTATTCTTTACAAAATGTGATTTGTTTATTAGCTGTGTCGGTAAATTTTAGCTGAATTTTGAACCAACCTGGGTAGCGTACTAACTACTTCGGATAAAACGGACTTGTATACTCTAAGTATATCTGCACAATTTATCAAGTATGTAAATGTTAACACGATGAGGAACTTTTGACCAAACTGAGTAAACACAGGCTACTTCTAGAATTAAAAGTAGATATAAAACTCGAACAAGAAATGTAGTATTCAAGTATCACAGTCAACCAAAACACCCACAGAAAAAAATGCAATTGCAAAAATATATAAAAGGCTAGGTATGAAATGGCAAGTATAAAAGGGTGACAATAGGGCTACCACCTTGGAAAGGTAGGTGGAAAAAAGGTCGCTGTGCGTTTGAACCAGGTTCTACGGTGTACCAATACATATATAAAAATCCAACAGGAAAAGCAGCATTCAAGGACGAAAGCCAACCACAAACGCACACAGAAACAAAGAATACATTTTAAGATGAATAAAAGGTCAAATAAGAAATCACAATCACAAAAGGGTTGACAATAGGGCTACCGCCTTGGAACGGTCAGTGGCAAAAAAGGCCGCTGTGGGTTTAAACCAGGTTCTAGGGTGCACCAATCCTTTCACTTACCCTACTGTCAACCCAATATAACGTGACAGTGTAAATATAGAAATCCCAACCATGAACTATTCTATAACCAACAAGGCAGCATTAATAGGCAATATAAGTAAACTTCACTCGTACCAAAATGTCACCCAGACAACATTAATAGGCCAGATAAGATACACACATAAATGAGCATGTATATATAATATAAAAATCCCAGAAAGCCATAAAGCGAGAACTTATTGACTTGATCAGAAACCAGATCAACAATAAAACAATCCTTTAAGGGTAAGACAAGACAAGATTTAAGACAAAAATCATCTGCTGTCTTCCTATGTGGATTTAGGTAGACGTCACCATAGCGTCCACAATATGTCCACTCATCGCTCATCAAAGAGGAGTAAAGCATAATGGCGACCTGTACATGGGTCGACCACAAAACATGCAGTGTATTTCAAAATGACAGAATCATACAAACAAGTTTAATAACGAGTGTATGAAAGTAATACAGTTTAATATACAAGTGATTATGACTAAGGATCTTACGTTGAACTAAACGTAGCATCTCCACTGAACACAAAAGTATATGGTTATAAATATACATTGAACACAATGATATTTGGTTATACACATTGTTATATACATGTCCTTATTACTTCGGTTTAGCAAGAAGATATAAAAGTCGAAAAGGACTCAAAATACAGTCACACAAAAACACGCATTGACGCAATCAACAATTACAATGTTAAAAAAAGCAAAGCATGTGACATCACATACTCAAACGGGTTGAAAGTATGGCTACCGCCTTCGAACGGTCAGTGGCAAAAAGGCCGCTTGGGGTTTAAACAAAGTCCTAGGGTGTATCAAACCTCACTCTTGCCCTACTGTAATCCCAATAAATGCATCTGGTTTTAAACTTGAATAATTATGTAGATACTCTGTCAAATGCGTTGCCAAACTCAGAATCAAGCAACCATGAGATGCCGGTAATAGGTTATTATTCTAATCCCGTTGTGAATTTGGTGTACTTGTATGCGACTCTTTGTGGATGTGTTTGTGGTTGCCTGTCGTCCTTGAATACTACTTGATCTATTTTCAGGATTTTTCTTCCACGTTTTGATTTTAACTTTTACATAATACGCATATAAAATATGTATGAAAGGAATCATTGTTGAGCCTGATTCAATGAATAGTTATATTCAATATTCTCTGTTAGGGAATCAAATTAGAAAGGTCCTAATATATGAGTGAATGAATTAAATACGAGAACATGCAAATATGATATTATCAACTTTTAGTATACAAAGTCTGCGTCCAGACACATCTACTGAGCTACTGATACAAAATAAAATATTTAACAAAATAAACAACTATTGTATTGTAAATGACTGTTTATTATAAATGCATTAAAAAATGGTATAACCTGTTTTGTACTATATTTACTATTTAGTTGTCCATCATAAACATTATCAATGTATGCCTGCTTAATTGGCTGTTAAATGCTAAGAAGCCACATTAAACTCCGTATTTATAGTTTTACTTAATATTGACTATATTATACTATATTGTTTGTATGCAATATATTGTAAAAATGTTATTTTTCACTTAAATGAAATAAAATAAATAAATAAATAAGTATTGCCTTCAGTAGTGTTTATAATTTGTATATCATTGTTATTGGTAGTGAAACAAACCAATGACATAATACCCCTTGACAACATATTTATAATCAAAACCCGTGACTTTTGTGATTTGATGTCTGATATTCATATGATCCGTAGATGACATCAAATTGTATGAAGCTTATAAAATCGTATCACTCGTCCACAATACTAGACTGTTGTGTTAAGTGGAATTGGTCGGACGTGTTTTGTCATCACCAATGATTCCATCCGGTAGTCTTTTAGTCTTTCTGTCGACGAATTAGCTTTCAAATGAATTAGGGTTATGGTAATAATTCAAATGAGCGTACTTATTGCTGTTCTACCATTATCATCTCATATATAAGTGGTGCTTGGACGTTTATTACTTCTGAAAATATAAATGTTGTAATGATTAATTTAATTTAGAACGCAGCGTCTGTCAAATGTTATATACTGAAAGGAAAAAGAAACGCAGGGTGCGTATTTCTGCTATATATTGTATGTTTAATATGCTATTGCTAATCGAATGGTACAGGGCGACATTATGCCTGTCCTTTTAGAAAGAAGGTTAAAACAGCACTGAACACACCAATGGTTACCCCTTTAAAGTTTCATTATCGTCAGAATGTGCATTTGGCTCAAGCAGGTGAGCAGGTGAGCAAACTTAGGCTTTAAATGTTGCGATCACTTAACATTACAGTACTGAACTGGCTCAACTTTTCAACTTTTCAAAGAAGAACTTCAGCATTTATGAATTTCTTGTTGCAACGTGTACTGTGATTAAAACGTCTACAACATCACAGTTGTGTCCTTTCTCTAACTAACTGCACTTTTTTTTTTACAAAACATCTTGGGATTTTTCTTGGAATATATATGGAATTAAGTGTGCAGTATATGCAATATATAGCGGAAATACGCACCCCGCGTTTCTTTTTCCTTTCAGTATAGTATACATATTACATTCACGAGGAAGTGATAGAAAAACAGTTACCCTAAGAAAATCAAATGAAAAACACGCATCGAAATAAACAAGTGCAATTATATACTCGGTAAAAAAAGTTTTGAACCAGGGTATATAAAGTCATATAAAAATAAAACTAGTGGACAGAATATATTTTTTAGTAACCAATGTCTACCCTACCCAGTTAATTTGGTACCAGAAACATTAAATTCTAAACAAGATTTGATTTCAAAAAAATATCGCGAACACACAAAGGGTCTATAAAAAATGTTGCAAACTCCATAAAAAGTAACAGTTACAGATACTCGAGTAACCAATAAAAACATTATTATTTTTTTGCTAACTTTCATTGTAAACAATAATTACTGTTGATTGTTGATCTATTGTCAATTATCAACTGAGATAATAAGGGATAATAATAAAAGACGTCAACTGGTTTTCTATTTATGCGCCATTATATGCCCTGGTCCAAAACTTGTTTTACCGAGATTATGATTAAAAGTTGAACGACAACAGTCAAAATCACACGAACAAAAACAAACAATAGCTACCACGATGCATAAAAGGCAGGATATGACATTACAAAAACAGAAGAGGTTGACAGTAAGGCTATCGTTTTGGAACGGTCAATGGCAAAAAAGGCCACTGGGGGTTTAAACCAGGTTATAGGGTGCACCAAACCTAACCCTCATCCTATTGTTATCAGAATAAAACCTGACAGTGTAAATAAATATATCCCCAACAATTACAAGGATGAATAAGTGGAGAATGTATGTGGCAGCACAAACATAAAACGGGTTGACAATAGGGATACCGCTTTGGAGGGTCTGTGGTAAAAAAGGGATTCAAACCAAGTTATGGGGTGCTCGAAACCTTACTCGTACCTGTACTCATCTCAATACACAGGGAATTGTAAATCATTACGTGGTCCGAGTATTAACTTTCATAACTCATCCAACCCCTTCTCCAAGAAACGAAATCGGGGTTGGAAATAAAACCTTAATTTCGACTTAAACAGTTTTCGTGTTGTAAAATTGACATTGTTAATTATTGGGACTAAATCATTACACATTATTGTCCTAAATCATAATTTAGTTGTGTGGGCAAACGTTCACCTTTTTTTATTTGTATGTTTTTTCAAGTGTAGAACCCACCAGGTAAATGTGAACAGAAACAGAAATATAATATAAACCAGTTTCAGTAAAGTCGATTTGTGTCTTTACATGGTATTCAGACACATTTATAAACATTACCAAAAATCGGTATGACCCAATTATCAGTTAATGTATGTCTGGTCTCAGCGAGTTGGCTTACTTAAACACCGAGATGGGCGTAGCCCATCGAGGTGTTTAAATAACCAACTAGCTGAGACAGACTCTATTTTTTTTTGTAGCATGGTATACTTAGTAACACTGTGACGTCACAGTGACCGTACTCTAAATTCCAATAGCCGTAGTTGTAGTACGGCATAGCCACGCCCCTTTAGTTACCCTAAATTAACGATTTAATGCTCTGCATTCATCAAAGCAAATGTCACCGACAATTATGAGTTAATGTATACTATTGCCATACAATTGTCAGGAAATGCCTATATTTACATGTGGGAGTTGGTGTAAGTTCTTAATTGTTTCATGTGTAATTAGTTAATTTAATCATGTATGAAGGCCATTATAACGTTTGCTTTTAAAACATATTAAATTGGTTTAGCTAAAGTCACATTTAATGTATTATTGTTCATAAAATGTGGATCGTCAACAGAAAGAAAGGTATGGACAATAGGTAAGCGCTACGATTGTATTGAAGTATTCCGCTGTCCGTTTAGTGTTCTTCCTGTGGTCAGTGCAAGGTCTTTGACTATTACTGAAATAGTAAGACATATATGTAGTATGTATTGTTGAACTGCATCAAATTGTCACTGACTGAAACACTAGAAATAATTTGGAGCATTAACCTCACATTTTAATGAAACGACAGAAAACCTCGAGCAGGTCATTACGAATGACTGAGGGTGCGCACATATTTAAATGGAATTAATAAACATAGTACAATATATACAGTTGGTACATAACCAAAAGATGAACACGTTTTTGATGATGTAATAAACGTCAGAACATGTTCTAATAACACACAATTTAGATAAGCATTTAATCGAGTTAACTGCTTATTTGAAGAATCTCACAAGCATTTCACCTTGTCATTAAACTAAAATAAAAGCAGAAATAATGCACAAGTTGAAAACAAAGAAACAATTTAAAGCTAAATCAGGCATGTTACATGTATACACATTTGAATGAAATGCACTTGCTTATGAGGAAATAGCTTTAACCTTCTTTATTTAAACATTAAGGTGAATTCACTTCTTTATTGCAAAATGGCTTATATCTTATTCGACTACTACACATCAACTTTTTTTATCAACATTACTTATTTTGCAATCAATTGTTTAAACGAAATGACTGGAGTCGTATTTGATTATATTATTGAACAACGCTCTCTACTTTAGTTGTTTTCGTTCAAAATTATATTATATGACACGTTTAGATGAGTGCGAAAGCACTCTAGCATTACACAAATAACCGACTGTGCCAGACTGTCTAATTATTTGGCGTATATATATTTAAAAAGAGTTAGGAGAAAGACCGTACTATACCATATAATCATAAAACGGATTGCACTTTGTCAGTAATGACATTCTGAATCAGTATACTGTCTGAGTAGGTTATTGAGTCACATTTAGATACATTAGTTTGATGCAATTATCAGTTAAATATAGGTAATCAAACTGTTTCACCTCGCCAGAAAGTATGCTTATAACAAGGACAGACCACCTCGGAGTTTTTACTGGTATCATGTTTACTTATTGAACAAATAAAGATAATGATTATTCCATAATAACTGACACTAGACGGAAACATAGCGTTGCATTTAATGATATACATATCTGCGAAAAAACACAAACAGCCAATATAATGCCATATATCCAGATATAGCGCTAGAAGTTGTTATGTTATTTTCCAGTAAAATAAAACAATCCTTCAAAAAGGACACGAGTGTGTTGATATATACATGATATTTGGCGCATGGGTACATTTCCCAACTAAAATGTCGTAAAAACAGTATGACAAGAGGTATTTAGGATTTGCAGAAAACGATAAATGCAAAAGATATTGATTGCACTGTTCATGAACGGTAGTCAAAAATGTTTGCTACTGTTCACGCCCTATTGCGAACAACCAAGGACAGACAACCGTCGGACGAACTACGTCAAGGTGCCTCGATATGATAAATGACACATAAATCAAACGTATTCATTCACTTCCTGAAAAAGGATAGCTGCAACACTACACTGATATACAGCATCTAATCATTATAACACATTCGCATGAAGGTACAATTAACATATACACGCATACATACATATATACAATTATTGCTCATATGAGTGGGATCACTTTTAAGGATTCACCCACACACGCTATAAATAGACAGTGACATTGAAAGGTGTCGGATCACTAGAGTAAATGGTATATATTTAAGGGAGATAACTTGAACTAAGAGCGGCAACTTCCGAATTTGGGATCTAAGAGATCCATGTTCACAAAGCAGAATTATATCCAAGGATATATATATTTATTTATATAAAATATGTTTGTCTTTATGTTCATGACTAACATATTGTCATCTACCAATGAATTACCTTTTTTTAAACTTCCATATCAGGATTATTTTTAAATCATTACCGATGAGGGCTACAACCGCGGACGCAAACGATATCATTTTGACACCACAATCACTATACCATCCTGCTGCATCCCACTTTACATTGCAACTAGATGATAAACATCAGGTGTCACATTCTTTACTCACTGAAGCAATATAAAACAGTAGAGGGTTTGGTGCACCCTAGAACCGGTTTAAACTCCCAGTGGCCTACTTTGCCACTGACCGTTCAAAGGCGGTAGCCCTATTGTCAACCCATTTGTGTTTGTGATGTCGTTTTCATTTATTATTGCTTTTGCCTTCTTGTTTGTCTGTTTGCGTGTTTATTTCTGTGTTTTGTGGTTGACTGTCCTCCGTGAATGCTACTTTCCCTGTCCGATCTTTTTATATTTCTTTTTACTATAGCACACTTTTCACTGTAACAAGAGGAAACACTACCTGTAGTATATCGCTCTTTACACTAAAATATTATAAAACTTTATTTTTTAACTATATCTTACCTTTAACCGAAACAAAAGGAAACAATATGTACAGCTAGCTCTCGATTCAGTTAAACACTATGAAGTATTAGGTATACCATATCCCACCGTTCACCGAAGCAAGAGGTAACGCTACGTGTACAATATCATTTTGTTCACAGAAACAATATGACACATTATCTGTACTCCATATCTGTGCACTGAAACAATAGAAAACAGTAGGTGTACTATATCCACACTTTCACCGAAACATGAAGAAATACTACATGCTCTCTAGCAATGTATTCATGGAAACATCGACACATTGCGTGTACCATGTCGCACCTATCACCGAATTAATATGAAACACTGTGTGCACTCTATTACAACAGTCACTGAAACAATATGAAACAGTAAGTTTACTATATCTCACGTTTCACAGAAACAAGACGCAAACCTGCGTGTACGCTGAAACAATACGAACCATCAATTTTAATGTATTTCTGTTATTTACAAAAAATAAGAGAAAACATTAAGTGCACTGTATCCCCATTTTAGCTGAATCAATAGAGACCAATATGTGTTTCGTAAAGTAACACAGAGTTTTAGTAATTGGTGTTATTAAATACCAATTGACGTAAAGTTTATAAACAACAACATTATTTAACATTATTAAAACTGAGCAACGTCTTATAATCACACATGACAATGAACTTTTAATAGCTTCATATGACAATAAACCTTAAGTCGAATAGCTAACTTGTTCTGACAATTATATCAAAGTTAAGGGTTTCATTCATTATTTTAGTATTAACCTAGCATATCAAGGCATCACTAAATTAGGACTTCCTTCCCGATTTTGAGTCAACATACTCTCTTCGATACGCACTAATTTGCATATGTTGGTGTCAGTGGCATCTTATCTCTGTACAGCAATTTGGTGAGTATAACCATTTGTGATAAATGCAAACTAAAGGATTCATTTATGCATTATATTGTACATTATATTGTGCCGTGTAGCCTTGGATATAATAATGGCATTCAAACTTCGCTACTATCCCCATCTTCAGCGATAATATGCATATAGCTGCGAAGTTAGTAACATTTGATTAAATATAACAACACCCTAGACCGAGCGAGTATACGCCTTCAATGGCGCAATACGCATTATTTCCCATCCAACCCTCCCCGCTACACACACATACACGGGATCTAACTACGTAGTGAGACATTAAAACAAATGACTTTAAGATCCCAAAGAAATGATTTTCCAACATATATTTCATTTCAATCAGCAACGCGGATAATAGGATCTAATAATATATAAGAATGATATATATGTAACATTCAATATGTATTATCGTAATTCAATCTCATGTTTCCTAGAATCCTTCGGAGCATTCCGGAGTCTAATCGATTGTTCATCAGAGATGTAATTACCTTTCCCCTTCCTTTCGATGATTATTTTCAAATTTGATAAGCCATCAATTATGCCATTACCAAATAATTGTCACTAGTGTTTCCAAATATTATTCGGTCAAACCCTGGCACTTTTATGTCGCTAAATCTCATTTGATAGGTTTCAGTTGGCAGTCACACATGTATATGACCAGAAAGTGAATTAGTGTAATCTTTAAACTTTTATTTGGTGAACTGTATCGGTGTGCCCGGCTGAAACATGCGAAAACGTCGTGTGCACTGTACATTATCTAGATTTAGCTGGCTTGATTAATAAAACAGCTTGCTATCCCGGTTTAACTCTTTGATTAATTATGTTGATACAATAACCCATATATCGCCAAAACCAAAGCAAACGTTTTTTTTATTTCTAAATAAAATTAGACCATTTCCCAATTTAAAAAAATCTTTCTTTAGCTCACTTGAGCCATACTGCTCGCAAGGTGAGATATTGTAAAAATGTGGTGCCCGTCCGTCGTCCGTAATTGTCCTTTTCTTCGTCATAATATTACCACTAAATGAGTCATAAAACAGTAACAAAGATAGTTTAATCAAACCACCTGAACAAAATCTACTTAATGTAGTTAAATACTCTAAAACGCTATAGCAATATGAACTACATTAACAGAAATTAAAAAATAAACCTTGGTATTGAACACTAACGAAACAATTATCTCAAGTCTGTGTCCCATTTAATGGGGGATATTAAAAAAAATCTTCTAAAATACCAAGGACAGAAATTCTACGAATTGCTTTCTTCCCGTTCAATTCTAATAATTAATGTGGTTCTGTATCATAATTAATTTTTTTGTAATCATTTTGAAATACACAAAATACTAATTAAATTTAAACTAGTTGTGGTCATACATTTATCTTCACCCAACACATTCATAGCACGAACTGTTTCAAGCAAGGAATATAACACGGTAGGCAAGATAATTATGATGATATTTTAATAACGATTATATAAATATAATGCATGCTGAAACAATTAGCTAAAACAAGAGCTGTGTTATTTCTCTAACATTAACATGTTCATTTCAATGATTATACTTATAAAGGATAGATATGTATGCATATATTGAACAAAATAAATAAATAATTGAAGCAAATGCATGCCAATTCAATTAGCCAGCTTCGAAGTAGATATAAAAATCGAACAGGATATGTAGCAATAAATGACGACAAACACACAGAGAAATAAAGAACAACTTTAAAGATGAATAAAAGGCAAGATAAGACATCACCAACACAAAAGCGTTGACAATAGGGCTACCGCCTTGGAACGGTTAGTAGCAAAACATGCCGCTGATGGTTAAACAAGGTTCTAGCGTACACCAAACCTCACTCTTACCTTATTGTCATCACAATAAACAGGACAGTGTAAATAAAGATATCACGGCACGGTTAATAATCTCTAACAAACAAGGCAGCATTAAATGGCAATATAAGTAAAACACATAAATGATCATTCATATATAATATAAAAAACCAAAAGCAAAGAAATCCACAAAGTAAATACGCAGTGACTTGGTAAAAGCCAGGGCAACAAGAGAACACACCGTTAATGGTACGACAATACATGATTAAAGACATACATCAAACTCTACCGTCCTATAATAATTTAGGTAGACGTCATCACAGGGTCCACAATATGTTCGATCATCGCAAAATCGAAAAAAGCATAGTGGTGAACTGTAAATCGGTCAACTACTAAACATGCAGTTCATTGCACAATGAGAGGGTCATAACCTCTATTGATAAACATTTTAGCAAGTTTAATAAAGATTGTATGAACGTGATTATGACGAAAGATCTTACGAAATTTGTAAATCACTTCACCATAGAAGTCAGTTTGTTATAGTTACTATAATAACATGTTACAAAGGTCTTTGGTAACGGTAGCCCTGCTGGTGTATCTTTTTAGTTATACAACTATAATAATTACAAATAGTAAAGTCCTCAACACGACTACAAGAGCTAGAGAAACGAATAAGTTGAGATACATAGACCCCATAAGAAGTAGCTCGGGGCACATTCCCATCTAAATGGGGATAATTATCAATATCAAAATTAAAATCATCTCTCTTTTCATGGATTTTACTAATTATTTCTTCATTTTCAATAGAGACATGTAAACAAAAAAAGAAGCGATAGTATCTGAAATGTTAGCTTTGTTGAGTTGAAGTTCCTTAGGACAGATATTATTAACAATAGTAGAAAATAAAGGAGTGTCAATGTTCAATATGTCATCCAAACACCGAGAGGTATCAATAATGGCTTCAATTACATCGCCTGAGCATGCTGAGTATCGGATGAAAGACTCGATATGAAATCTCTTTCATAGCATACAAGAATACATCTGCGATAAGAGGTGCACAATTTGTCTATACAATGGAACCTGGCAAAAATAATATCTAATAGGAAAATGAGTGCTACACAAACTTCTTGGCAAGTCCTTATAGTGTAATTATCTAAACTGCCATTGGTAAAAAATGCTTTAAGATTATTACAGACCAAAAATGTAGATTTTCCTCTGTTAAAAAAAACTAGCGAAAGTTTTTTTAATATGAGCAATATGCTTGTCTTTGGATATAGTGTAGAGAAGATGAAATTTGACGTTTATTGCATATTTTATCAAGAACATCTATTGAATTTGTAATAGACAAAAAAAAAATCTCAGAGTTTTCATAAGTGTTAGCACAATATTGTTTAACGTGAAGTCGTGAATGTTCGGGATCAATGCTAACGTTAAATAGATATGACAATTAATCATGCTACAAAGTCATTTGTAAACAAAATAGATGAAAAAAATAATGCATATATGTCGGGAACATACGTTTATAGTTTTTATTTTTAAACATCTTTCTCATTTCATTGAAAAGGGAGGTTATCTAAAGATTACGAAATTTGGATAGTTTTCATTTGAGAATAATTATGTTTTACAAACATATTTTAGCGGTTTTATCTCCCAACTCATTCGTTTTGCAAGAGCTGTAATGATGTTATAGACTTCATGATCGAAATCAAGTTATTACAAGTAAACTTCTTCAGCAGGGTTTTCGTTATCACAAACTACATATATCTTTCTCTAAATTCTACCGCCGCAACGAGAAAACGTACTGGAGAAGTACAACACCAACATTAAAACACTTCTGCGACTAGAAATATCACAACCCTTATATCATGGAGATGTGGTCTATAAACTTCGAAAGTTAAAGTGATCTGGCGGGTTTCCTGACGACTTTACAGAATTAATCTGGTAATTCGTAAGAAAAAGGTACGACCCTTTAGTATTACAACGTACTGCATATTTAGTGATTGATCCCTTTACAGCCAGTCACTACGCTTCACTTTTCCCTTGTGCGATGACTGGGCAACAACTTTGCAACAACTTCCATCTACTGAAACCCCGACCAAGGTATGTAGGTGCATGATCGTACGTCCCTCGGGTTTTCTCGTCGTACCCTAGATTGGTTTTCTCTCTGGATACAACTGCTGTGGTTGTCCAGCACAATGCTGGAGATACAACCTGAAATATTTCTTATTTTATATTTTATATAACTTTACAACGACATCTAAGTGTTTCTTTTGTTTGTATTTCTGGAGGTGGACTTTATTGTTAGAGATTTCATTTTTATGGGATGTAGTTTTGTTTACACTGTCTTGTCTATTTAGGCGCTGAAGACAGCATAATAGCGAAGAGTGTGTACTCATAAAATCGATTCCAGCTAACCTGCATGCCTTATTGCATACTGACCATTCCAAGCCGGTAACCTTGTCTTAACCTCCCTTTTTGTTGTGTTTTGTCTTTATAATAAATTCAATATTGCTCCTTGTTTGTAGTTCAGTGCGGACCTACGATGCCATTACGTTTGGACGCTATGGTTTCTATAGGACCCTATATCTCATTGTTAACAATGACAGAATGAGAAATTATTATTTGTTCAATATATATTGCTTGCCTTTCTATGACGGTTAAAACTTTGATTTTGAATTGTGATACAAACAATGTCTTTATACCAGATGATGCATATATCTCAGTTCGCTTCACATCAAAACTGTTCAGACAATAAGTAGCGCTTGGAAAATACAGTCGATGTTAATTATCTTCAGTCTAGAGACGTCAGTTTTTAATAGTATGATGCAGTAAAATTATTCCAGTTATTAGGCTTCTTGTTTGCGCATTAGGTGGTGGATAAACAAGTACTGCTAATGTTAGACGTGTTTACGTTTGAAACTTCCATTAAAACCAAACAACGACCTTATTATTGACAATTAGCATGTTGTGTTCAAATGTATCGGCTACTGACCAGCATCAGAAACTCAGATGTTAAGAACTTTTACCGCATAGTGACTTTAATGACATTATAATTGTTTCGAGTTTGTTGCGGATGTTTAATTTCTTTATGTCTGCTCTTCTACTACTGTGATATTACAAATCACGACACCTTTAGAACGGAATCATAATTTGTATATTAAATGTGTTCGAATTACAACAGAAACTCCTTCAACATCATCAGTGTTGTCTGCTGATTTTAATCATGTCAGTTCTTTGAATACAGAGGTAGTGAGTGCATCCGTTTATCTAACCACACAAAGAGGCTTTAAAAGTTTCTATTAATTATGAACAGAATATTAGGCTCCCGACTATGTCTTGGATTCCAAATGTTACAAACAGTCGCACAAAGCGCATTTTATCCCGAATATTTCAGACAGCTGGATGCAATGCAATGTCTGTAAGCCCAGATATGTTAACATATTAGTTAAGTTAGATATGTACTGATACTCAGTAGTACTGTAGTAGTCCATAGTAGCATAAGAGTAGTCCAAACTACTCAGTAATTTATTTAACGGTCAAGTAAAATATGATATTACACATTTTTATTATTTGTTGTGGGAACGTAACCCAGATACAGAGCCATTATTCGTTAGTAAATACATTTGCAAATCAAAATTGACAGGAATGCGATATGTTAACGTTCCCTTTTATAACCAGAGTCATGCAACATATTACATCACTGACATAATGTAACAATAACACTGCAAAACGTCGATAGTGTTGCAAGCAAATGCATTAAGAAACAAACACGAGAAGAAAAATAACACCTTACGGCTAATAAAATGGCGCACGCAAAGCAAACCTATTAAGAAACAAACACAAGTAGACAAATGACACCTTACAGCCACTAAAATGGCGCCGTTACTCAACATCTTTTGAATTCTATTCGTTTTTGTCTAGCCTTTTCGACAGAAAAAAGAGACACAGATGTTGCTTTTCCAGCGGTGGCGGCGGCAAAGATGAAAGCTTCAACATTCAAGTTTTGCGTTTAGGGCATTTTCTCACAAACCGTAAACACTAGACCTTTCAACTTTTGCTTATAGTTGTATCTTGGGTGGTAGATCGCAACGTCAGAAAGCAAATGTGGAAGTGACCTTGACACTCCAATCAAAGCGCAGATAACTTAAAACAAATTAGAAATGCATGCCAATTCAATTAGCCAGCTTCGAAGTAGATATAAAAATCGAACAGGATATGTAGCAATAAATGACGACAAACACACAGAGAAATAAAGAACAACTTTAAAGATGAATAAAAGGCAAGATAAGACATCACCAACACAAAAGCGTTGACAATAGGGCTACCGCCTTGGAACGGTTAGTAGCAAAACATGCCGCTGATGGTTAAACAAGGTTCTAGCGTACACCAAACCTCACTCTTACCTTATTGTCATCACAATAAACAGGACAGTGTAAATAAAGATATCACGGCACGGTTAATAATCTTTAACAAACAAGGCAGCATTAAATGGCAATATAAGTAAAACACATAAATGATCATTCATATATAATATAAAAAACCAAAAGCAAAGAAATCCACAAAGTAAATACGCAGTGACTTGGTAAAAGCCAGGGCAACAAGAGAACACACCGTTAATGGTACGACAATACATGATTTAAGACATACATCAAACTCTACCGTCCTATAATAATTTAGGTAGACGTCATCACAGGGTCCACAATATGTTCGATCATCGCAAAATCGAAAAAAGCATAGTGGTGAACTGTAAATCGGTCAACTACTAAACATGCAGTTCATTGCACAATGAGAGGGTCATAACCTCTATTGATAAACATTTTAGCAAGTTTAATAAAGATTGTATGAACGTGATTATGACGAAAGATCTTACGAAATTTGTAAATCACTTCACCATAGAAGTCAGTTTGTTATAGTTACTATAATAACATGTTACAAAGGTCTTTGGTAACGGTAGCCCTGCTGGAGTATCTTTTTAGTTATACAACTATAATAATTACAAATAGTAAAGTCCTCAACACGACTACAAGCGCTAGAGAAACGAATAAGTTGAGATACATAGACCCCATAAGAAGTAGCTCGGGGCACATTCCCATCTAAATGGGGATAATTATCAATATCAAAATTAAAATCATCTCTCTTTTCATGGATTTTACTAATTATTTCTTCATTTTCAATAGAGACATGTAAAAAAAAAAAGAAGCGATAGTATCTGAAATGTTAGCTTTGTTGAGTTGAAGTTCCTTAGGACAGATATTATTAACAATAGTAGAAAATAAAGGAGTGTCAATGTTCAATATGTCATCCAAACACCGAGAGGTATCAATAATGGCTTCAATTACATCGCCTGAGCATGCTGAGTATCGGATGAAAGACTCGATATGAAATCTCTTTCATAGCATACAAGAATACATCTGCGATAAGAGGTGCACAATTTGTCTATACAATGGAACCTGGCAAAAATAATATCTAATAGGAAAATGAGTGCTACACAAACTTCTTGGCAAGTCCTTATAGTGTAATTATCTAAACTGCCATTGGTAAAAAATGCTTTAAGATTATTACAGACCAAAAATGTAGATTTTCCTCTGTTAAAAAAAACTAGCGAAAGTTTTTTTAATATGAGCAATATGCTTGTCTTTGGATATAGTGTAGAGAAGATGAAATTTGACGTTTATTGCATATTTTATCAAGAACATCTATTGAATTTGTAATAGACAAAAAAAAAATCTCAGAGTTTTCATAAGTGTTAGCACAATATTGTTTAACGTGAAGTCGTGAATGTTCGGGATCAATGCTAACGTTAAATAGATATGACAATTAATCATGCTACAAAGTCATTTGTAAACAAAATAGATGATAAAAATAATGCATATATGTCAGGAACATACGTTTATAGTATTTATTTTTAAACATCTTTCTCATTTCATTGAAAAGGGAGGTTATCTAAAGATTACGAAATTTGGATAGTTTTCATTTGAGAATAATTATGTTTTACAAACATATTTTAGCGGTTTTATCTCCCAACTCATTCGTTTTGCAAGAGCTGTAATGATGTTATAGACTTCATGATCGAAATCAAGTTATTACAAGTAAACTTCTTCAGCAGGGTTTTCGTTATCACAAACTACATATATCTTTCTCTAAATTCTACCGCCGCAACGAGAAAACGTACTGGAGAAGTACAACACCAACATTAAAACACTTCTGCGACTAGAAATATCACAACCCTTATATCATGGAGATGTGGTCTATAAACTTCGAAAGTTAAAGTGATCTGGCGGGTTTCCTGACGACTTTACAGAATTAATCTGGTAATTCGTAAGAAAAAGGTACGACCCTTTAGTATTACAACGTACTGCATATTTAGTGATTGATCCCTTTACAGCCAGTCACTACGCTTCACTTTTCCCTTGTGCGATGACTGGGCAACAACTTTGCAACAACTTCCATCTACTGAAAGACCAAGGTATGTAGGTGCATGATCGTACGTCCCTCGGGTTTTCTCGTCGTACCCTAGATTGGTTTTCTCTCTGGATACAACTGCTGTGGTTGTCCAGCACAATGCTGGAGATATAACCTGAAATATTTCTTATTTTATATTTTATATAACTTTACAACGACATCTAAGTGTTTCTTTTGTTTGTATTTCTGGAGGTGGACTTTATTGTTAGAGATTTCATTTTTATGGGATGTAGTTTTGTTTACACTGTCTTGTCTATTTAGACGCTGAAGACAGCATAATAGCGAAGAGTGTGTACTCATAAAATCGATTCCAGCTAACCTGCATGCCTTATTGCATACTGACCATTCCAAGCCGGTAACCTTGTCTTAACCTCCCTTTTTGTTGTGTTTTGTCTTTATAATAAATTCAATATTGCTCCTTGTTTGTAGTTCAGTGCGGACCTACGATGCCATTACGTTTGGACGCTATGGTTTCTATAGGACCCTATATCTCATTGTTAACAATGACAGAATGAGAAATTATTATTTGTTCAATATATATTGCTTGCCTTTCTATGACGGTTAAAACTTTGATTTTGAATTGTGATACAAACAATGTCTTTATACCAGATGATGCATATATCTCAGTTCGCTTCACATCAAAACTGTTCAGACAATAAGTAGCGCTTGGAAAATACAGTCGATGTTAATTATCTTCAGTCTAGAGACGTCAGTTTTTAATAGTATGATGCAGTAACATTATTCCAGTTATTAGGCTTCTTGTTTGCGCATTAGGTGGTGGATAAACAAGTACTGCTAATGTTAGACGTGTTTACGTTTGTAACTTCCATTAAAACCAAACAACGACCTTATTATTGACAATTAGCATGTTGTGTTCAAATGTATCGGCTACTGACCAGCATCAGAAACTCAGATGTTAAGAACTTTTACCGCATAGTGACTTTAATGACATTATAATTGTTTCGAGTTTGTTGCGGATGTTTAATTTCTTTATGTCTGCTCTTCTACTACTGTGATATTACAAATCACGACACCTTTAGAACGGAATCATAATTTGTATATTAAATGTGTTCGAATTACAACAGAAACTCCTTCAACATCATCAGTGTTGTCTGCTGATTTTAATCATCTCAGTTCTTTGAATACAGAGGTAGTGAGTGCATCCGTTTATCTAACCACACAAAGAGGCTTTAAAAGTTTCTATTAATTATGAACAGAATATTAAGCTCCCGACTATGTCTTGGATTCCAAATGTTACAAACAGTCGCACAAAGCGCATTTTATCCCGAATATTTCAGACAGCTGGATGCAATGCAATGTCTGTAAGCCCAGATATGTTAACATATTAGTTCAGTTAGATATGTACTGATACTCAGTAGTACTGTAGTAGTCCATAGTAGCATAAGAGTAGTCCAAACTACTCAGTAATTTATTTAACGGTCAAGTAAAATATGATATTACACATTTTTATTATTTGTTGAGGGAACGTAACCCAGATACAGAGCCATTATTCGTTAGTAAATACATTTGCAAATCAAAATTGACAGGAATGCGATATGTTAACGTTCCCTTTTATAACCAGAGTCATGCAACATATTACATCACTGACATAATGTAACAATAACACTGCAAAACGTCGATAGTGTTGCAAGCAAATGTATTAAGAAACAAACACGAGAAGACAAATAACACCTTACGGCTAATAAAATGGCGCACGCAAAGCAAACCTATTAAGAAACAAACACAAGTAGACAAATGACACCTTACAGCCACTAAAATGGCGCCGTTACTCAACATCTTTTGAATTCTATTCGTTTTTGTCTAGCCTTTTCGACAGAAAAAAGAGACACAGATGTTGCTTTTCCAGCGGTGGCGGCGGCAAAGATGAAAGCTTCAACATTCAAGTTTTGCGTTTAGGGCATTTTCTCACAAACCGTAAACACTAGACCTTTCAACTTTTGCTTATAGTTGTATCTTGGGTGGTAGATCGCAACGTCAGAAAGCAAATGTGGAAGTGACCTTGACACTCCAATCAAAGCGCAGATAACTTAAAAAAATTTAGGTTCAACTTTTGCGTTTAGTTTTTTTTTTCACAAACTGGATGCACTACACCTTTCAAAATGTGTTTATAGTTGTATCTTGGGTGGTATATCGCAACGTGACAAAGCAGAAGTGGATGTGACCTTGACTCTCCAAGCAAAGGGCAGATACTCTTATAATTGTTACTTTCAACTTTGGCACTAAGACCTTTCAAACTTTGCTTACAGTATATATTGAGTGGTACATTGCAACGTGACAAAGCAAATGTGGATATTACTTTAACCCTCCAAGCAAGAGGCAGATAACTTAATATTTTTTACCTCAGCATTTGCGTTTAGGTAATTTTCTCACAAACTTTATGCAATAGACCTTTCAAACTTTGCTTATAGTTGTTTCTTGGATAGTACATCACAACGTGTCAAAACGCAAATGTGGATGTGACTTTCACCATCCAAGCAAAGGGAAAGATAACTGTTATTGTTACATTACATTTACATCACTTTCTCATGAACTATAACTATGCACTGTATGTTTTTAACCTAATATATAGCTTAATCTTTGGAAGACAAAATATTATATTTTGACGTAGTTGTGTCTTGGGTAGTGCATCTTTTTAGACGCATTGAATGCAACAGTGAGCTTGATCTACTTTTTGGACCTGATTAATTTTTTTAATGGAATGGCCTTTTGTTTCTAAACAATTGCACTTAAATGACTTCTCAGCAAACTGCAAACTCCATTGTTTTAGTTACTTAAATGTTTACAAACTTTCATTTAAGCATCATTGACCTTTTTATTTTTAAGTCCCGCCCCCGTTAGGCAAGACATGTGAATCCGCGGATTTCTTGTTACTAGTGGGGTTTTAACAAAATTGATTTGAATACTATATATTCGATCAAACACATGTTCTGGGTTGTAACTGAATTCACTGCATCCGATTGTGTTCGTGAGTATTGGTTGATATGTAATGTTTTCTTTATCGTTTTAGTTCAACATAGTAGTATGTATAGCAACTGTATACAACATTCAATGAAAAAGCAAGCATATAAGGATGTAACTTTCGGAGTAGATATTCACTACATCAACATTCTGCAATTTAAAAACTGTTTTAAAATAAATATATTGGGGTTTGCATTTAATCTACGCAGGCGGTACTAGTAATTAATCTAAGCTCCAGATAAAGAAATATAAAACGATCGGACAGGAAAAGTAGCATTCAAGTACGACAGTCAAACACAAAACACAGAAACAAACACGCAAACAGAAAAACAAGGCAAAGGTAATAATAAATGAAAACGACATCACAAACACAAAAGGGTTGACAATAGGGCTACCGCTTTGGAACGGTAAGTGACAAAGTAGGCCACTGGGGGGTTTAAACCGGTTATAGGGTGCACCAAACCTCACACTTACCCTACTGTCATCCCATTAAAACAGGACAGTGTAAATAAAAAAATCCCCGCCATGATCTAATCTCTAACCAGCAAGGCAGAATCAATAGGCAATATAAGCAAAACACCATTTTTGGGAGTATTTCAGCATTAACATTTAAGAAACCAGCATTGAATAAATCAATTAGGAGTAAATATCAGCAATCGATAATGTACAGTTCTGGTATAAAATGGTATATTTTTTATTAAAACGCATCGGAAATTTAACATGTACTCTTCAAAAATGTCATAATAAAAATTGCGGTTTTATTTTGGGGGTAAAATAACCTTATACTTTAAAGCTGGAGCTCTGATTAATTATTTTCGGTGTTTTCGTTTCAGCCCTAAGATTTGTTTGAACTTTTCAAACTTTAGATAGCATCCAAATAAGATGTATGACAGTGAAACAGACAGTATTAGCGATAATAAAAAATATCATATTTTCAAAATCGGATTAGATATTTAAAAAAAAACATCACGTGCAAAAGTTGTTTGTGATATGGTGTTTCCAGTGCAAAATGCTGCTGCATCAAAAAATTAAAAATATTTATTTTTAGATGTCCAAGTATAATTTGAATGTCTTGGATATATGTAAATTAAGACACTCTGGAAGTTCAATGTATATCAAATTATTAACTATTGAGGCTAACTGAAGTTATTTGAGATGCTCAATTTTCTCATGTCCGGGCAACAAAGAATTTACATGGCTGTGCAATATGTATTTCCCAACCGATTTGCAAAACTATGGTATTTTTATTTAACACTTAAAATAAATCATATAAATGCTGAAAAATAGTTGACTGAAACAAACGCCCTGAACAATAATTTAAAGGCCATCTCAATAAAACGTATTGATTTGCCATACATCATTCTGGGTCGCAACACTGACAGTTTTGAACGCAATAGATTAATTCTTAATCAATATTGCTTGTTTATAAGCTGGATGATTTATTAGCTACTTTAATGAATGCACATTGTTCAGCGTTAAATCTGCGCTGCTTGCATGATATGTCGATGGTTAACCACATGGACATACAAATGATGGTATTTAAATTAGTTGTTTTAAAGAGGTTGATGCACTATTTAAACACGATTTATTTAAAACGGCTATGAAAAACATGAAGAAAGCTGAAAGAATTATCAAAATGCCACGAAAAATGAAGGAGATATGAATGAACGAATGAATGAATGAATGGTGTTTTACGGCACGTCGACACATAAACAGGTTGTATAGTGCGCAAAAACTGATGAAAGATGAAGAAATTAAGTATTAATTAAAAATTAAATGTAAATATATAAAGATAAAACTATTAAAATTAAGGGATGATATGGCAGTAATATCAACTATATATGTAAATCAACAAATGCTCGTCAACGGGTATATAAACAAGTAAGTATATATAAGAACAAATTATAAAGATTGATATTGTCTGATTTCTTTTAGGAAATCTAAAACAAGACTATTATCTATAGTATCAACTCACTCTTTCATTGTATTAACATCGTAGTACCTTTGCCGTATACGATCAAAGTCTAAACATTCCAACATGATGTGTTTGTGCCTTAACGGTGCAAAGCAGGGTATACATTCTGGTAATTGCTCAGCTTGTAACAAATATGAATGAGTATAATGTGTATGCCCTATCCTGCACCGGGCTAGGACAACTGCTTCTCGACAAATGGGTCTATTAGAAGACGCCATTCTCCACGTAACGTTTTAATTGAATGGAGTTTATTATTAACTGACAAATCCCAAGCGGCTGGCCAAGAGTTACGAATAAATGTGTTAATACAACTTTTAAAATCAGTATAAGGTAACTTAGCATCAGATATATGTAAACCTAATGCTGCTTTAGCAGCATTATCAGCTCTATCATTACCACATATTCCTAAATGCCTTGGAAGCCAGCAGAAAATAATAACGTTATCAAATATAAGAGAATTTTTCAAAAAGATGAAGCACAACTGGATTATCATGTTTCATATTACCCTGTGCTTGAAGAGATGAAAGGGAATCAGAAAATATTACAAAATGGTCATCATCAGATTCCTGAATATAATTTAAGGCAAGTTCAATTGCCTTAAATTCAGCTGAAAAGATAGAGGCCTTGTCAGGCAGGCGGCTCTTTTATGCTGTGTTTGTGAACAACAGATGCTGCAGCTACCTTATCTCCCTCTTTAGAACCATCTTGTATATATGTTGAAAGTTACTGTATTTCGATTTAATTTCATTAAAATTGCTTTGAAAGACACTAGGGTATGTACTGGAGTTGAGATCAAAAATAATTGTCGGTGTTTCCAAAGTCCAAGGTGGAATTTGTGGTACTTTGTACTTGGCAATCAAATTTAGGTCGATTTCAGTGTCTCTTCATTTTGGTTTAATACAAAGACCAAACGTTCGACTGGCCTTCGGTTTTTAATCAAAAAGAGGTTCATAACTAGGATTAAAAACATTATCGAAAGTTGGGTATAAAGGGTTAGATTTTAATTTAATGGCATATTGAAGGGCTAATTTTCCTGTCTATGAGACAGTGATGGTTCATTAGCCTCAACATATAGACTTTCGGCTAGTGATGTACGAAAGGCACCTAAGACGAGTCGTTATCCTTGATTATGTATAGGGTCGAGCATCTGTAAGTATGACTTGCGAGTCAATCCATATACTATTGAGCCGTAGTCCAGCTTGGATCTGATAAGAGATCTATAAAGTTGTAAAAGTACTTTACGATCTGCTCCCCAATTGCAACACCTTTAAGTAAATTAAGAGCTTTAAGGCACTTGGCCTTCAAGTATTTAAGGAGTGGTATAAACGTTAATTTACGGTCGAAAATAAGACCAAGGAATTTTGTCTCATCCACTACTTATAGTGGTGACTCATCCAGTGTTAGATGAGGGTCTTCATGATGTTTACGTAGTTGACAAAAGTGCGTGCTATTACTTTTAGATTTAGAAAAGTTAAAAAAGAGTATGATATTGGACCTTTGGAAACGGCCGAAAACGACACATACGAAATATTGCAGTCTCGGTTTGATTGAGACTGTTCATGAGCGGTAGTGAAATATGCTAGCTACCGCTCACGCCCTCTAGCCCCGGGTTGAGCAGAACTCAATATTAATAAAATCAATAGTACAACATTTTAACCATCCGAAGATGGCATGCATATGGCGGTGGACATGGAGTATCTTTCTTCCCCATGTCGTACGGCGTATGGTCCCAGTATCTAATAAAATTAAATGACCCGAAGCGTGAAATAAACATAATGGAATTTAGTTGGGAGCAGCGGGTATGAAGCCTGCATGTCACAAGTAACAGTCAAAAGACTAAATTAAAAAGCAGACAACTATCCTATAAGTGGTTAAACAATACCCAGAGCCTTTAATCGGCCGGAGTAGTGGAACCACTGAATCGAAAATTAAGTAAGAAAACAAAAATAAATGAAAAGGTACCACCGATAATTAAATAGAAGTATCGGGCTCAGCGATCTCCAAAGATCGAATGAATAACAGTACTGATTGCAAGCGCGGAGAGACGTTTTACTGCCGCCACACTGCACAAGCAACGCCACTGTGCTATAAAAAAGAGTATGATAATGCACCTTTGGAAACGGCCGAAAACGACACATACGAAATATTGCAGTCTCGGTTTGATTGAGACTGTTCATGAGCGGTAGTGAAATATGCTAGCTACCGCTCACGCCCTATAGCCCCGAGTTGAGCAGAACTCAATATTAATAAAATCAATTATAGTAAAAAATGTTAACCATCCCGAAGATGGCATGCATATGGCGGTGGACATGGAGTATCTTTCTTCCCCATGTCGTACGGCGTATGGTCCCAGTATCTAATAAAATTAAATGCCCCAAAGAGCGAAATAAACTTAATGGAATTTAGTTGGGAGCAGCGGTTCTGAAGCCTGCATATCACAAGTAACAGTCAACAGACTAAATTAAAAAGCAGACAACATATCCTAAAACTCTTTTCGTCCGACAAGGTCTAAAGTTCATTCAGACATTGCTGAAGTTGTCTCTCAATAGTGTTCACGTTTTTTGCACGATAACATATAACAAAGTCGTCAACATATAGAGAGCAATCCACACCAGGATTGATGTGTTTAACTATACTGTTACTTTGTATATTAAAAAGGGTGACAGAGAGTATGCTGCCCTGTTGCACACCCATCTCCTGTTCATAAATGTCAGAGAGGGTTGAACCCATTCGGACACAAAACGGTATATCATCTTAGAAATGCTCTATACAAATTGGAAATCGGCCTCTAAGACCTATGTCATAAAGATCATTCATGATACCGTACTTCCATGCAGTATCATAAGCTTTCTCCAAGTCAAATAATACAGCGACTAGATGTCCTTTCTTTACGAAAGTTTCCTAATAAGAGATATGACCTATTGAAAATTTGCAAGAACCTAAAAGGAGGCGGCCATCTTGGAACGATGACGTCATCGCGCATTTTTGCCATATATGACATATTGACAAAATATATTTGAAAGCAAAGAAAATCGCTACAAACTGATTAAAAATAAATATACAGATGTAAAATGTATCAATTGTATTTCAGAGCCCTTTAAAATAAATATTGTATGAAAATAGTGCATCAACCCCTTTAATTACCATTTCCCAGCTGTGTCAGTTATAGAGTCAACGCTCATTGTAAACAAACCATACTGCGCTGAATAAAAACAATATAAACATTTGACCTTTCTTTTTAAGTAATTCAGTCACTTATTTGCCAGTTCATTCAACAGAGTTAACTTCGTCGACGCTCTCAGAGAGTATATTCAATAGTCTTTTAGAGCTGTCCGAGCTATACTTAAGTTTCAGCTGTGACTAACATCTTTGTGCTAAATAGCTTTAAGGTACTATCGTTAAGTGTAAAGGTTCTGAAGCAAAACTTAAGCCTGGATGATTGTATTACACTTTTTGAAAATGACATGATTAGATTAAAGCATCTACATTACCAAGGCTGATCGATTGATGATGAATGATGTAACATGCTAGTCAATTAATTAATACACTAATTCGTAGGGATGTATGCAGGCAATCGCACATTTCATTGTTGTATAATATCTTGAACGCCAATCATTTCTATATCGTGTTATTTTATTTTTGAAATTATTAAAGGGAATGGAGGCGATCTGGAATCATTATGGGTGTCAATCCAAGTACGATTACAACCACCATCATGGGTTTCAGACTTATAACCAGTGTGCATATTCACTAAACTGGGCCCCATTACAGGTACGATTTGATTATAGTTGTCGGTCGGGAAAACTAGACTAATTTAGCTAGTTTATTATATACATAATATGGTTCTACGGATGGCTTAAAGCTCATATAAATTCAAGTTTAGTTATAGAAGTACAATTTATTTGGATAATAAACAGTTGTTAGACACGAATCACCATTTTAATTATTATTTATGATTTTCTCGTTGGTTAGAGAATAGTTCATTGCATGGATTTCTTTATTTATACTGTCCCGTTTTATTGGGATGAAGTAGAGTAAGTGTGAGGTGTGATGCACCCTATAACCTGGTTTAATTTCCCCAGCGGCAATTTTTGCCACTGGCCGATCAAAGGCAGTATCCCTGTTTTGTGTTTGTAAAGTCATATGCCGTTAATCTTTATTAGCATAGCCATTCATGTTGGACGTTTTGCGTATTTTGTCGTTTACTGTGTTCTGTGAAAGCTGCATTTCCTGTTCGACTTGTATACTTAGTTTTAGCAACAAAACGCAGCTGAGTCGTCTAGCTTTTAAACCGAACATTTTTTCATTATGCAATAATTAACCGGAAGGTAACATTTGGATGAATTTAATGCATGTGGACACTTTATATGAAACTGAATCACATTTAGTGATATATGTTTTCATTTATATTTGGATTAACACCAATCACACTAGTTCCCTAAAGGATCAACGTATAATATTCTGATATTTTCTGTAAAACAGTCGAAACCAACGCACCATAACCTCATGATCCCTGTCTACCAATGTATAACATAACTGTTTAATCCTGGCCTAGAACAATATTCTTGTAAATGCAAATATTTCCAATATAATACATTGTAAGTGTATTATTACCCTGAATGTATTTGTTCCAATACAAGGGTGCTCAAAACTACCATTCTAATCATAAACTGAGCTTCTCCTTTCGAGTGTATATATATAACAGTCTAACGGTATGTGTGGCATGCATTGATCATAACCAGCTTAAACATTACACAATATTAATATTAATTACACAAACTCGACTATTTCGAATATTCACATAACAAGAAATGATACACACGGCATACCATCATAAAAAAAATGAAAATAAAGGGGCGAGCTGGATGTATCAAGAAGGAAAACATTGGACTTTTCATTAAATCAAGGGCCACAATTTTCCTGTGATGACACGGAGTTAATTTCATAATAACCATTTCTAAGGGATACATAATGCTAATTTTATAAGTTGAAAATATGTTAAAAGTATTAGGTAAATGCAATTGACCTTTGACCCCTTTGTGACCTTGAACTTTCATCCAATGATCTTGAACTCAATAGATAAGATCATCGTCCCATTCATAATACAGTATGTAAGTTTGTTGATGATTGGATAAAAAATGTTGAAGTAATTTACATGTTAAGAAATGCGGACGTAAACATTAACATAATGCTAAGAGCCTATAAACACATAAATGCAATTTGTGACCATGAACTTTGACCTATAGACCCCATAAGATCCTTTGAACAATCGAGATAAAAATATCAAATTATTTGTAAAGTTTGACACAGGAGCTAGGTCCACAAAGGTGGGGAAAAAGCCTAGAGTGTACGCTGGTTGGATGGTTGTATCCATATGTAAATGCCCAGTAAGTGGATATACGGTTACAGGTTAAGGATCTGAACGGTTTACTAGATATGACCCGGTGGCTATGTCACCAGGGATGGAGAAGGAGTGCAGGGTCTATGCTGGTTGGATGGTTGTATCCATCTGTCCATGCCCAGTAAGTGTATATATGGTTATAGGGTGGGGATTTTAATGGTTTCCAAATTATGACCCAGAGGCTATGTCCCCAGGTTTGGGGAAGGAGATCGAGGTGTATGCTGGTTCAGTGGTTGTATCCGTTTGTTCTTGCCCAGTAAGTGTATATATGGATATAGGGTGGGGATCTCAATGGTTTCCATGTTATGACCGAGGGGTTATGTCCTCAGGGGTGGGGAAGGAGCCCGGGGTCTATGCCGGTTGGTGGTTATATCTGTCTGTTCATGCCCAGTAAGTGTAGATATGGTTATAATGTGGGAATAAGTTATAACCCGGGGGCTATGTCACCAGGGATGGGGAAGGAGTCCGGCTTCTATGCTGATTGGGTGGTTGTATCCGTCTGTTCATGCCCAGTAAGTGTATATATGATTATAGGGTGGGATTCAATGGTCTTTAAGTTATGACCGAGGGGCTATGTCCCCAGGGGTGGGGAAGGAGACCGGGGTCTATGCTGGTTGCGTGGTTATATATGTCTGTTCATGCCCAGTAAGTGTATATATTGTCATAGGGTGGGGATCTCAATGGTTTCCAAGTTATGACCGAGGGTCTATGTCCCAGGGGTGGGGAAGCAACCCGGTGTATGTGCCGGAAGGATGGTTGTATATGTCGGTCCATGTCCAGTAAGTGTATATATGGTATCAACGGTTACTAATTTTGACTCAGGGGGCCCACCCACACCCTCATATTTCATCTCTTGTGTCCAATTCTGAACCCAGGGTCACCATTTGTTTGAGCAAACTTAGTAGAGGAATACTAGACGATGCTACATACAAAATATCTAAGCTGCATCCCTTTTTGCTTCGGAGAATAAGATTTTGAAGTGTTTTTCCTATATACTTCTATGTAAAAATGACATGTTTTACCAATTCAGTGGCCATACTTTTGTCAAAATGAATGGCAGAGATATGGGGATTGTTGGATGAGGTACAGAATTTAATGTGAAATCTATTGCACAAAAACTTTAAGGTAAAGGCAAGACACAATCAAAGAGCCATAACTTTGTCAAAATGAAAGGAAGAGTTATGGGGAGTATTGGATAAGGTGCAGAATTTGATGGGAAACATTAGTATAAAGTTTTAATGAAATAGCTTGAGTAGTTTTAAAGTTATAAATCTATTGCACAAAACTTAAAGGGGAATACATGACAATCAAAAGGCCATATTGTGTCAAAATGCAAGGAAGAGTTATGAGGGTTGTTGGGCAAGGTGCAGACTTTGTTGGGAAACATTAGTATACAGTTTTAATGCAATAGCTTCAGCAGTATTGAAGTTATAAATATATTGCACTTAAACATTAAGGTGAGGCTGGGGACGCCCAATCCTTTCAAGCTCCTTCGACTTTGTAAAACTTCAAATTTCTGATTCATAGATATAAATGTAGAACCAACGAACGCATCAAATAATTGACAACGTATTTTTGGTTTAAAATTGTATTTGTTTACATGTGCAATTAATACATGCAAAGCTTTTACTCCTTTTCCTGTTAAGACCTCTTGATTTAGATTAAATGACCCAGTATAATTAAATACAATTCCCAGGTATTTAAAATCGTTCAGTACTTCTAAATTACTTCTGTTATAGACCCATGTCGCATTAACTAAAAGTCGACCCCTTTATCTAAAACTTTTGATTTTGTTGCATTTACCTGTATATAGCGTCACGTAGATCGCTATACATTTAATAACCACATTTCCTTCAAACTCAATATCATAATAGATTTCTATGTTGATATATCTACACTTAAAGACCTAAACTAAATGGTACTTTGACACTACAGTTATTTGTTCAGAGCTATAGTAGCTACAGAATAACGTAATTCACGAGTATTGCTATATTATGATATCTAGCAGTAACTCTGGGTTTTCGAAACCTATTAAGTCCATGTAGTAGAGTGTCATGATACTGTATTAAACTAGTAAAACAACAGCTAAAGCGCGATTGCAATAATGATAAAACTCGTATCCAGACCCGTTTGTACTAGTATCAGATGTATGTGTCATTAGTTTCATTGCAGGCGCCTAATCATAAAGACGTGGTTTAATTTCTTTATAGTGCATACACAACCTGTGGGAGCAGAGAAGCGTATATTGTTCTTGCATACCGTATACGGTTATCCGCGTTTTACATGGCTGATGGAAAGCCTGAACTTACACAATGGGGAAAATAAAAGTCGCTCGCTGATATCAACAATGACGATTGCATCACGCCCTTGTGTAAATAAACATGCCATGCGTTAGTAGTTGGCGACGTCAATGCGCAGAATGCAAATGATATGCAAGAAAAAAATCAATCAAGGGGATCCGGTTCCGATATATAACTATTATAAAAAAACGAGTATGATAATGGACCTTTGGAAACGGCCGAGCACGACACATACGAAATATTGCAGTCTAAGTTTGATTGAAACTGTTCATGAGCGGTAGTGAAATATGCTATAAAGAAAGACATAAATATCGGACAAGGAAAGCAGCAAATAATAAAAAATGCAAACGACATCACAAACACAAAAGGGTTGACAATAGGGCTACCGCCTTGGAACGGTCAGTGGCAACAAAGGTCACTGGGGGTTTAAACCGGTTCTAGGGTGCACCGAACCTCACACTTACCCTACTGTCATCCCATTAAAACAGGACAGTGTAAATAAAGAAATCCCCGCCATGATCTAATCTCTAACCAACGAGGCAGCATCAATAGGCAATATAAGTAAAACACAAATATGCTCATGTAAATATAATAGAAAAAAACAATAGCCTAGAAAGCCACAATGAAGGTACTCAATGACTTGGCAGAAGTCAGAGCAAAAAGAGAATAAACCATTAAGGGCACGACAGGAAAGATCATAGACAAACATCAAACGCCACCGTCCCAATGGGCTTTAGGTAGAGCGTCATCATAGGGTCCACAGCCTGTCCGGTCATTGTACAATTAAAGAGGAAAGCATAGTGGCGAACTGTAAAAGGGTCCACCACCAAGCACGCAGTACGTTGCAAAATGATAGGGTCATAACATCTTTTGATAAACTTTTTAACAAGTTTAACAAAGATAGTATGAAAGTGATCATGACCAAGAATCAAACGAAGTTTATAAATCAGTCGTGTTGGAATTTCCGATCTTCATCGGATACCCATGAACGATTCTTATAAACTGCATGATCTTGTTGGTGGCATATTGAATATATTATTGGAGCCTACACAAACCGTTGGTACAGACGTAGATTAAACTAGTTTCTGGAATCTAAATCATGTTTGATTAGAGTACTAATTAAATTAGTTTCTGGAATTTAATAAATGCCTTATTACAGACGTGCATTAGACTAGCCTCTGTAGTTTAAAGAATGTGTGATTATGGTCAACACAAACCATTGGTACAGACGTAGATTAGAATAGTTTCTGGAGTCTAATAAATAACTTATTACAGCCGACGATACGTGTATTTGTATAGCTTAAAAGGCTACTCTATCGGGAGACCGAAAAGCTACTCAATACCGTTACCAAAAACGTCAAACACAAATTTGCAAAATGCTACCATCGTAATCCTAATCTAAATTTAAAATATACAAGTAATACCAGAACTAATTTAAGACAAGGACGACTACCACAACTGGACTTCTTTTGTGACCTGATTCACAAATTTCGTGGATCCTTGGTCATAATCAACGTCATACAAGTATTATTAAACTTGTTTAAATGTTTATAAGAAGAGGTTGTAAAAGTCGTACATTTTACATAAAATGTCTTCTATAAATGTATCCCAAACAATAATGTTGAGAAAGTTAGAGGGGAAATAATGTTCATCATTTTTTTAAGGGTAATTATTTTAGCCAAAGAGGGAAAAACAGAAGTCTGTTTGGCTTGGGAACTGGACGAATATCGGCCCCTGTTTATGAATGCAAACACGCTCTGAGTGGAGTATCATGTCGTGTGTTTGCGGCGTGGTATTTCAGTGTGGAAGCACTTCACAGTTGATCACTGAGCTCAGTGCTACAAATAGACACTGCCGGGATATGACTGACAAATTGTTTAACGCAACATTAAACCCCTATAAGTGAATACGTTATTTTGGTTTTAGTATCTAGGAGGACATTTTCCTATTTGTTCTGCTATTATATCATCATCTGTATAAACATTGGTCATTGCCATACTGATATATGCCAGATAAAATTAATAGAATTCGTCGAACACATTACAAAAAAATATAAAACGATCGGACAGGCTGAATATCCGGGGCATAATATATACACCTCAACTGGTCAGTAATAACATATTCCGTAGACTGAGATGAAGTTGACATTGATCCTGTGTGGCAATCCTGTATCATTTCACGTTAGAGAAGATAAAATTATCAGTAAATTGACGTCATTTTATGATATTGTTATAATATTGGCTATGAAACAAATTGTCGGTAATAACATCTCCATATGCCGCTGATATCGTACGTGTCTGACAACGGTCAATTTAATCGTCTGATGTAGTTAGCAATGCATACTTCACGCCTACTAAATAGTGTATCTAGCTCAAAAAAGAGCAATCGTGAAATGAGTCAAAGCAACATCAGAGCTAGAGACATCGTCAAGAAATGGCTGTCAAAATGTATGACCCATGTTTTAGCTATTTTATATTGTTTTACGACATGACACATCGGAGAATGCCATACTCCGAGTATAAGCCAGGAACGTCCGAAAAACCATCGATTTGTTGCATATAATGTCTTACCTTTGTTGTAGAACTTTTCTCCCAGGAAAGCTTGTTTACATGGCAAATTTCGACATTATTGTGTAGTTTAGTCCGAGTTCTACACATTAAACATATTGTAGCATCATATATTGGTCCAATATGATGATAGAAACAAATGAGCAATACAACAGGAAAAGGCATTACACGGAGAGTTATGCTGATATTTTTATAAGAGCTAGAGACAACATACGAGAGCTGGAGACAAAGCAGGGAGCTAGAGTCGATGCATTTAGAAGTATTACTTAAAACTTAGGGGGCACTCCTCAGTTTCGCATGAATGTCCATGGTGTAAATCAGAAAGAAATAAACTAAGCATCTTTTAGGTCCATGGATGGTATTTATAATAATTATGAAGCACATGTTTGATGTTGTTTTCAGTTTTGAGTACTTCTAAGTTTATTTTGATGTATTGGTATATGCATTCTTTGTTTTTTTTGGAGGCTATAAATAGACGAATGTGAACCAATCAAAAACTTTCTAAAAATAGGTAAAATAGCTGATTTTCAATCTCGGGGAGATCAGCATGGAAGAACTTTTTAAACGCCGGACTAGGTATGTAACATTTAGCATTTCCTGATATGCAAGAGCATTATGAGTGCAGACATGAACGTGATATGTGTAGGAATTTTTTTTTTTTTATTTATTGACATTTGAAATATTGCTAAAATTGGTTTTTTAACATGTTTTGAGGGGTGGGGTAATCTTAAAGAAATGGGACTAAAGTTGTACAGAAAATGCTTTTTGATACTTTTATTTGGTATGGAAACATGGGTAATTTTATTGTCGTCTAAGAAATGTATGACACAATGATGATGTGATTTATTTTTGCTCAAGGATTCAGGCTAAGGGCTTGTCATGGGTTTGATGATTGAGAAATGTACACTAAACTGTGGAGTGCCCCCTTACGTATTTGGAGTGATGGTTATCATCGAAAGAGACCGATGATATCGTGACATTCGAATTAATCGTAGGTTTCTACGAAGCGATACACCCGGTATATATGTTCGCTAAACAATAAATGAATTGAATGTGGTGTATTTATTTAAATTTATACCAAATATTTCCAACTGATGCAGATGTTCTATTTACATGTAATCTATTGATTGTCGATTAAACTGAATCCGTATTATCGTGAAACTGTAAACATGTATATATAAATAGAACAAACATTTGATGTTGATGTACCGTATACACTTGAAAGTAACAGGTAAAAAGTATTAAATATTTATAATTTTTAGCTCATCTGAGCCGAAGTCTCACAGATGAGCTTTTTTTGATCGCCCTGTGTCCGTCGTCCGTTGTCCGTCGTTAACTTTTTGCCTCAAACAACATCTTCTCCTAAACAGCTTGGCGAATGTCAACCAAACTTCACAGGAATGTTCCTTGGGTGGTCCCCCTTTAAGTTTGTTCAAAGAATTGAATTTGGTGCAGAACTCTGGTTGCCGTGGCAACGGATTTCTTTCTTTTTTTTAAAAAACAAAATGCTATGACTCGTGTCCATAGCATATTTTTTAAAAAAAATATCATATTGTAAGTTTTTTGCTAGTGAAGGATCATTTGCAATACTGTCTTTGTATTTTAACAAGCATGCTTCCTTGGATTGTCGAAGTCGTCTCATTTCCATAAGGTATTTTGAGATTACTGTAAAACATTCACGATTGGTTTTACCTAATTCAGTTTTAAGATTATCGTCGATTTCACAGTTACTTTCAGTCAAAATACTAATTGTCTGAAGTTGTTCAAGTGCCTGTTCAATTATATTCAAATCCTTGTTGAAAGTTTCCCGTTTTTCCGCTATGATCGGTATCAGCTCCCCTTTTAATTGTCTTACCATCGAACATAATCACGTACGACATTTCACTGTTAGTGTTTTTAGCGGCGAGGTCAATCATTGGTTTCACGACCCCTGGTCGACATTCAAATGCGATATCATATCCTAGGGGATTGTAATTTGATAAAACAGACTCACTTGGGCAGGCAAAATTTATCTTTCAGTGCATTGGACTGAGACATGTTTTACCACTTATGAAATCAGTTTCATTTTCAAGACCCGACATAAACCGGAGAAAACGACCACCGAATAACTTCTTCCCTAACCAAAAGAACTTAACTGTAGTGATATTATATCTTACACTTCGTACATCTTCTGAACTGAACCATTTTATGACATCTAGGAACAGCTTTAATGCCACGTTATCAAGAGGAAATCTTGAAGTCATCCTTAATGTGTCCCTATTCCAAAACTGGTAACACATCATACCACAGATCCGAAACAGATGTATTCTCATTCACGACATTTTCTGGAATGCTTTCATTACATTCCATCTGAGTCTGTATTTCTTTCTCCGAGCTATCACTATCAAAAGAATCCATAGAGTTTTCCGTTTCCGTTTCCGTTTCAGATTCGACATATTTGAATGAAAATTGTAAAGATATTTTTGATATTTTGCGACAACACGAAGCTTTTATAGGTGGAAATAATTTATTTACTTTTTTGACTGAACTTCCTGGACTATGTTTTCTTTTATTTGTTGTTTTCGCTGGTGTACTGGAGTTAACTGGACTTTCAAAATTAAATAGTGATTGTTTTCGATGTAAACGTTTCTTTCCCAGAGCAAGTGTCAATGACTTTCGTCGTCTGCCTTTAAAAATCGTCATCTCAAAACATCGAAATAAAATAATGTTCAAAGTAGGTACAAGGGCAAGAACGTTACGAGTACAATATGTTTGAAATGGTTATTACTCGTCCACAATCCTGTTTCTAGTGTGACGTAAGCAAAACGTATACCATAACTGAAACCGTTTGAGGGTAAAACACGCAAGAGTAATATGACGGATAATGACGCCATGCCATATATTTAATAGCGCTATATATACCAAGACGTCAGCTATACTTACCTCATAGTGTGACATTTATAGTTAAAGTATGAATAGAACAATAACTTTGAGTTGTAACATCTTCGGAAATATTGTAACATCTTCGGAAACTAATTGTCTGAAGTTGCTCAAGTGTCTGTTCAATTATATTCAAATCCTTGTTGAATGTTTCCCGTTTTTCCACTATGGGTTCAACAAGAGAGAAAAGTAGCAGACTCGGTTTTATTGAGTCTGTTAATGAGAGGTAATTATAAGACGCAAAACCTCTCACGCCTCCTAGCACCGGCTTAAGCAATATTCTACTTTAAAGCAACACAGAATGGTTAATCCTTTCTTTTCTACTGTGGTTAATAATATCTCTCCTATGTAACTTCAACTCGACAAAGCTAACATTTCTGATACTGTCGCTTTTTGTCTTGATTTACATCTCTCTATTTAAAATGGCGAACTAATTAGTAAAATCCATGACAAGATAGTTGATTTTAATTTTGAAATTGTTAATTATCCCCATTTAGATGGGGATGTTCCCCGAGAAACTTCTTCTGCGGTCTATGTGTCTCAACTTATTCGTTTTTTTCAGAGCTTTTACTCGAGTTGAGGACATCAATAAAATAGAATCTTTGTATAACTAAAACGTTACTCCATCAGGGCTACCGTTGCCGTAAACTTCGTAAAACTGTCGCAAATGTTATTATCGTTGCCATGTTTTTCTTTCCAAATATAAAAGTAATTTAAGAACTCTTCTGCGACAAGGACTATCACAACCTGACTGCTATGGTGAATATGATTTACAAACTTCTAAGATCCTTGGTCATGATCACTTTCATACTATCTTTAAAGGTTTATCAAAAGAGGTTATGACCCTATCATTTTGCAATGCACTGCATGCTTGGTGGTGGACCCATTTACAGATCTCTACTATACTTTTCTCGTTAATTGCGCGATGACCGGACAGGCTGTGGAGCCTATAATGGCGTCTACCTAAAGTCCAAAAGGACGGTGACGTTTGATGTATGTCTGAAATCTTGCCTTGTCGTGCGCTCAATGGTTTATTCTATTGTTGCTCTAGCTTCTGCCAAGTCATTGAGTACATTCTTTGTGGCTTTCTCTATGCTATTGTTTTTTGTATCTATATATACACGAGCATCCATGTGTTTTACTTATATTGCTATTAATGATGCCTTGTTGGTTAGAGAACAGTTCATGGAGGGGATTTCTTTATTTACATAGTTCCGTGACAGTAGTGTAAGTGTGAGGCTTGATTCACCCTAGAACCTGGTTTAAACCCGCAGGGGGGTTTTTTGCCACTGACTGTTTCAAGGCAGTATCCCTATTATCAACCCTTGTGTGTTTGTGATGCCTTATCTTGCTTTTTATTCATTTTATATATAGTTGTTCCTTATTTCTTTGTGTGTTTGTGGTTGACTGTCGTCCTTGAATGCTACTTTTCCTGTTTGAATTTTATATCTACTTTTATTATTATTGTACATGACTGAACAATACTGAACCTTGCTAAATGTTTGCACAAATGTATTGCTCAAGTCCTCATCAAGCATTGCATGTATTAAACAAACTGAAGTCAGGCGCTTTGTTTCTGCTTTTCGCACATTATTACATTAGTGTCCTTTAACCGCCATGCAACAGATGAATTGTTTGATTTATTAACATATCAAATTCACGATAAAAATCAAGTGCTATTGTGTACGTACAACCGTAGTCATTATATTATTCCTCATTTTAACTGGTAAACCTCTGATGTATGTTTATGCTCACGTATACGTAATTACTTAGTTCAGAAAATCAATGAACAAAACGTCTTCGTATCAACGAAATATTCGGATGAATAAACACCAACTATACGAAAATATCCTTTAGGATATAGTAACTAGTTGAATGCATATACATTCATTACAGTGAGACAGAGCATTATACTTGGACTTTGAATTCAATCCCAGCAAATATCCGGACTCCTGTTTCTATTTATGATTTCAAATACAATTATAAACTATTTCTACTTCAAGATAACAGGTGTTCTGCTCAAATTAAGTTGTGTAAATAGTGAATACTTGTTTTGAATGCCAGCTTGAAACATAGTATTCATGTTACGTGCATGTATTCACTTGCTATTGTTTATAAGTTGCTGTTGTTATTAGAAGGTCTCGTGGAAGATAAGTGTTGTGCATTTTTTTGTATAGTCTTAATGAGTTGTAACTTCATCATGTTCATGAAATAAAGAATTTATTATTATTATTATTATTATATTTTTATTATACTTTATTTTGAAGACTGGCGTCAATACACACATTCCATATTTGACATTGACCGATCGATTGTTATGTTGTGAATGCTTTTGGTCAGCTCATAACATCCACATATTGCGCTCAGTTATTTACCTATACAGGACAACATATGACCTTGTGATATGGTTATTTACCGCTTTACCTCTCGGAAGACAAACTCTGAAATTTACAAAACTTGATATTGAATAATAAAACAAATGAGAAAAATAGTCCTATAGAAACCAAAGCAATCTACTAAACATAACATAACAGTCCATGGGCTACTCAACTTTTCGGTGACAACTCAGCTGATAAATAAAAAAAAAACATTTAGACATGTGTTAGTACGAGTAAAAAAGAAATGACCCTGATAGTTTTTCTGAAACGGTAGCTTAACATATATTTTTGATAAAGAACAACATGCACATTTAAACAAAAATCTCTAAAAACTGGAATATTTTTTAAAATTATGTTACATGATTGCAATATTAGGGAGCTGAAGCTTCTGAATTTTGTCTGTTATATTCATGTAGATAAAATAGTATTTGTAATAAACAAAATGTTTACAGCTTGACGTTAGTGGGAAAAATCAGCTTTATAAAGCAAAATAAAACTGCTTTGTTTTTATATAATTATACAAATATGTTAACACAAGAGTTTTCAAAGTGTTTTCATTCATCTAAAGATGCATTGAAAAATAACAAATAAAGCTCTAAAAGGAATAAACGATTTGGAAACGCCGGGATATTTGGAGCCAAAAGTTGCAAATTTAAACCAAAATCGTTGAAAACGGGATTGTTTTCAAAAGTATAATTCTCATTACAATACAAGGAGATTGAACGTTCTTAAAGTTATCTGTTTTATTCCTCTTCTTGGAATGAACACATTATACAAATCTTGAAAGTTTGGGGGAAGTCAACAAAAAAAATAATTAAAGTCGCTACTTTTTTAATATTTAAATTTTAAATTATACATTATGCATAGCAAAAATGTCGCTATAGTTTTTTCTTAAATGTAAAGTGTTCATGAGCTACAGAAGAAACTGTATCGGCTATAAAAGGTCGTCCGACTAAATTCAGTAGTGTTATTACTTACTGGTCCTTGGACATGATCGAGGCCCAATATGAATGACGTTAAACCATACGCCGCTGGACACGGGGAGGAAAATCTCTATGTCCACCGCCATATGCATGCCATCTTCGGGATGGTTAAAATTATGTACCATTGATTTTATGAATATTGAGTTCTGCTCAACCCGATGCTAGAAAGCGTGAGCGGTAGCTAGTATATTTCACTACCGTTCATGAACAGTCTCAATCAAACGGAGACTGCAATATTTTGCATGTGTCCTGTTCGGCCGTTTCCAAAAGTCCATTATCATACTCTTGTAACTTAGAATACTGATTATACCAGAGCTGGGCGTAGGATGTGTTGTACCGTATATTTCCTCTCATAAACAAATTCAATAAAACCGACTCTTTCACATTTTCCCCTAGTTTGTGTTAGCTGCTTCTAAGGGATCCACTTTTCATTATTTATTTTAGTAGATATAAAAGCTTACATATTGATTTTCTGAAATGAAGTGTTGTATGACAAAGCGCGTATCTAATAACACTGGACGAGGTTCTATGCTTTTTGTCAAACTAAAATATAACTGGGAACCATCCCAACACGTTGTTTTGCGAAGAAGTATTTTGACTTAAACATTGGAAGACAGCTTAGACTAAACGATGACTACAATGGCACCACTTAGAAAACAGTATATCTCAAATGGGTCAGAATACCTTGAACTGTAGAATTAAACGCGACGTCAGGATTCAAAATAACTGAGCATACAGAGAATATTGTTTTGATATTTCTAGATATCTTTTGTTGACAACAAATTGCGTATTAAAACAAGACACATCGTAGATATGATATTTTAATTAACCTACACGTAACTAATGGTTTATACAAATAAATAGCAATGATGTCCTTTTTATGAATATGGGTATGTTTAAACCTGACCAACAAAACAAAAGCAAGATATTAAAATGCAGAGCTATAATGAATTCATGCTTAAAACAACGACTTCGAATCAATTTGTGGTATTTGTTAGCGATGCCCTTTACATTCGCAAAACTCGTTCAATTTTTAGAAGCACAACTCGACTGTACCTAGAAGAGCACCATATTGGTTATGTCACCCTAGCATAACGCGTTTTACATTCCCGATAAAAGTAATTTGCATTCGAAATCAAATTTATCGTCATAGTTGTGGAATGTCATTGACCAATAAAATGATTATTTACATGAAAGCATTGATTAAACAATCAACTGAATAAATAACAAACATACAACGCAAAACATACATCATCACGTGTATAGCAACGGTGAAGCAACGGTGCACTAGCTTCTGTCACAACAAGTCCAACATAAAAAATCAAAAGGGAACAGAGTCATACTTTTGGCGTAGTAGCAAGAAAAGATATAGAAGTATCTCGTTTCAAAAGCACTGCTAGCACAATACTGCAATGGTTTCAAATACGAATAAACCATCTGCTTCTTCCAATACATGACATCTACATAAAAAGTCATCAGAAAACATATTTTGTCTATTCTGCCACCGAGACGAGACGATACAGATACAATAAATGAAACACTGCAGCAAGATCAAGTTGGCTCGATTTATTTTGTTAAAATCACTCATATCCACTAGACGATTATTGAATATAGCGACAATGTTAGAATACACAATATAAATATATCATCGATATTTGCCTTTTGTCATTTTCTTTCACTGTTTAACAATTAATTTCCGTCAATCTCATGAAATAGTAGGAAATCCTATTAAAACTATTGTACGTTTTCATTATACCAGATTGGGTTACAAGCCCATAATTGATACGGTAGTTTGTTTTGCTTGATGATACATGTGCCATTAAGTATTTGCCTCCGAAATAGCTTATAATTTATATCTATCTTGCAATTGGTAATGCAACAATGACAATGACACAATAACACTTGTCAATGACAAAAGATGTATAATCAAAACCCGTGCCATGTTTGTTTCAATGTCCGATAATATGATCCGTAAATGATATGAAATAATACGAAGCCAATAAAGAAAAGAGTTTGTCAATTGTTTGCGGTACTAGATGTTTGCGTTTATGTGGAAGTGGAGATACGTGTTTTAGCTTTCAAATTAATGAGGGTTATCGTAATATTTAAAATGAGCGTACTTATGGCTGTTTTACCATCACTATTTCTCACGTAGGTGAGGTGTTAATCTTATGTAATATTTCATTAAATACACTTGAAACTGACTTTGAAATCAATAAAGTACGTAAACGTGGAACTAAGGACAGAGATGATATTAGTATACGTATACACGTTCCAAGCATGAGAGGTGATGATAAAACAGTGGTTCTATAGAAAATCAAAAACAACCGAGGCGAAGCAATAACACTTACACTATGAGCCATCCCAAAGATAGTATGCGTATGACGATGAAGATGGGAACCAATTGTTAAATGCTCAGTTGGCATTCTGAACAATATACCTATTTTATTGCATATATTTTACAGAAAATGAAATTAGTTTGTAACAACTTTACTCTACTTGGTGAACTGTATATCATTTCTTTTGTTCCGCTGTTTTAAAAAAGAAATGCAAAAGAAGCGATGATAAATAATTGAAATAAGTTTCACAGGCAGGCATTATTTCCATGTTTTAGGGCATCCAATTTCGCCATGAGTCCTGTAAACAAGACATAATCTAGATTAAGCTGGTTTGACGAACAATAATACAGAATGTTATTTTGATGGTTTAACTCTGATTAATTACGTAGATAAAATAATCCATATTGCCAAACACAAAGCAAACGGAGGAGCGGTAAGAGTAGACTGTCATTATATTACCACAGAATGAGAGATTTGGGTGAAACAGTACCAACTTTTGTCGATTCATCTAAACAGCAACTACTTATTGCACTATATAGAGTTTAATCACCAGTGTTTTTGAGATACGGGAAATATCTCCCGAGGTAGAGAAATGGCCACGATATAAGAACGAGTGCGGAGCACGAGAGAGAAATGGTACCGATATAAGAACGAGTGCGGAGCACCATTTCTCTACCGAGGGAGATATTTTCAATATCTCAAAAACACTGGTTATTAAACTATATATTACATAATTTAAAATGATATTGTATTAATATTTCTAATGATTCACGCCTTTTTACACCAGTTTGCACGAGAACGCCAAGACGACGTTACGTCATACAAAGACGATATTAAGTCATACAAACAAAAAACAAGTGGAACCGGAACACTCCGTTAATTTCCGTAATCTTATTCCCTGGTGGCGGAATCTGACGACGCCGTCCGTAAAACAATCGGAACTACATTTGGCGTTCCCGCCACTGACGGAAAGGGCCGAGCAATGTTCCGTACTGGGAAATATCTCCAGTCTCACTGGGAGATATTTCCCAGTAGAGCAAACGAGTAGATATAGCTTTTCTATTCCCAGTATTTCCTATACAAATCAAAGACAAATATGTAATATATATGGATATGCAATACATTAAGAGAGCATCCAAATTAAACAATGGATATTCATCTCGAACGAAACAATTATCTCATGTCTGTGTCCCTTTTAATTGGGCTAAAAATAGGATATCATTGAAGTTTGGTGCAACCCTAAAACCTGATTTTTCCACTAACCGTACCAGGGATGTACCTCTGTTAACTAATTAAAAACATTGAAAAAAATCTATATTTTCAAATTTATATATGCACTGCTTAGTTGGGTTTAGTTCAGTCAAACTGCTTATAAGACATATCACATACAGTGTCAATACACGATATAGTTTCTTCTAGTTTATCTATGCAGTTACTCAACAATCGAGACGATATAGTGAATACGTTAATGCGTGTGCATTATAATTTCCGCTAGTTTATTTACGCAGTTACTCAACAATCGAGACGATATAGTGAATACGTTAATGCGTGTGCATTATAATTTCCGCTAGTTTATTTACGCTGTTACTCAACAATCGAGACGATATAGTGAATACGTTAACGCGTGTGCATTATAATTTCCGCTAGTTTATTTACGCTGTTACTCAACAATCGAGACGATATAGTGAATACGTTAACGCGTGTGCATTATAATTTCCGCTAGTTTATTTACGCTGTTACTCAACAATCGGTCGATATAGTGAATACGTTAACGCGTGTGCATTATAATTTCCGCTAGTTTATTTACGCTGTTACTCAACAATCGAGACGATATAGTGAATACGTTAACGCGTGAGCATTACTGCTGAGTATGGGTGTTGCGAGGTCAAGATGTATATAGTTGTATATACTAAATGAGGAAACTGACACTATGTTCTAATCAAACAGTTAATTATGTTGTGGTAATGCTATAGAAGAACGACATATTTGAGTATAAAATAATGAAATACATGTAGGTATAATACCTGCATCAATAATTATATAGAGGATCTTACATGAGTGACTGCCTAGAAACAAGTTGGATACAATGATAGGATAGGAGGCTGTGTCGAGTATCCTGCCGAGTTTCCTATCTTTTTTCCAATGAGTTTATTAAAGTCACTAATACATAGTCACGAATGTAAGATTCTGTTTATCACATAACATACCTCCGAAGTGATAGATTTACATACCTCCGAAGTGATAGATTTACTTTAATGTTGTCAGTTTGTGTTACATACGGATGCAATTTGTAAGAGAAATCATGATGTCGTTTGGTTGTTTTCAGAACGTTACCTACGTAACGCGGTTATAACGCGTACGCCCTACACATAATGCGACTCTTTAAACCAAATTTAACATTACTGAACATGCATTTTATAAAGCTAGATTTCGAATAATTATAAATATACTCAGTTGCAAAAGAGACTGAACACTTTGGACTTTTTACTTTACACGCTATCCTCTTTATCGAGCGACAGCCCCTTACTGATTCAACCTATTGGAAAACAAATGACAACATGATATTGGCAATGAAATGATAAAAACTTTGGTACCAATCATGGCATATTCATTTTGTAATGTGTCAATTTCATTCTAAAATAACTTTATACAATTAAATCCAAACAAAACTCAGTGTCCACTTCCTTTTCAAACTGAGTAAAGTTAAGGTGTCTGAACATATCGTATGATATACAATGCAAACAGTCGAGATTAAATGTTTCCTGTACAGTAACACAGTGATTCGGTCCTTATTTGCACATGTAACACACTAGTGTATTACGCCAAATACGTCTTGGCTTTATTACACTCCCAGAAGCCATGTTACTCCTATGTTATAACAAATATAAAATACATGATTATATAAGCATGTCATGAATGATTATAGTAGGATTACAGCAATGATCATAGAATAGTGAACAAACGGGATAATATAAAATAATGGCATAAATACTAAGAATATAAGAAGTACATGTTATTGAATTATTACAGAAGAATTACATAACTTTGTATAGAAGAATTACATAAATCTTATAGGAGCATTATGTTTACATAATGGTAAATTATTATGAAGATTTTATATAAATGATTACAGAAGAATTATATAAATCATTATCAAGAAATTATATAAATGTTTTTAGAAGAATTAGATAAATTACTGTAAAGGAATTGTATAATTATAGAATAATTATATCAATTAGTATAAAGGAATTGTATATTTTTTTATAAAAAATTAAATCATCAATTATAGACGGATTACACAAATAAATATAGAAGACTTATATACATGATTATAGAATAATGGCATAAAGGATTATAAAATAATCATAAACATGTTATAGAAATTACATAAAATTACATTAAATGAGAACAGAAGAATTGCATCGATGGTTGTAGAAAAATAGCATAAAGGATAATAGAATAATGATAAAAAATATATAGAATTACGTAACGGATTATTGTAGAATGACATTTATAAGACGGAACGGTATTTTTCATACAAACAGACTATTCAGCGTTATTGAGACTGTTCATCAGATGTTATATGAACTGCAATGCCTTAGTTACCATTTATCATCGATCAGAAATGTTATAACGCTGCTGGTAATCATTGGGACTAGCTCCAAACGGAGCTACATGTATATGCAGAAATGTCCCAATGTAACCTCCGATATTGGCAATGGTCAAACATTGTAAATAAAGGTGAGTGTGACTATTGATTTTTAACTATTTCATAAAACAACAGGCTTTATTTGAAAAAGGTCGGAATGACATTCCACGTAATAATGTTCACGACCAGTAGGTACTCCAGATAAACGCTTTATTTAAAGCTAGGGACTTTTCTCCTGTGAAATAATGTTGTGTGTTTTCTCATCATCAATGTATCTGGCTTCAAAAAAAGCTTTTATCTAGAGTAACTGCGGGTCGTGAGCAAAGTTTCCATTCCAAGATTTTATTTAAAATAAATCCTGTTTTGAAATCAAAATATTCAACAGTGCGTAGGTCCGTCTTCATTCAACACATTTAAGGAATGCAAATAATCCTGAAAACTCCACTGCTGGCAAGACAATTTTGATGGTATGTCATTAACTAATATCCTGTTTCCCTTATATATACTGGTTAAAAAAAAGGAAATGGAACAGCTGCTGTAATTGAAGTAGTAAACCGGAATATACACACGACATTAAAATGCATATATCGTTAGATTGATACAAATGTTATACATTCACATATTTATTTTTCTAATTCGAACCAAAACTTGACGGAGATATGATATCACAAATCATGTAGGGGTCATTACTGAAAACATACATAACTGTATAACAGCCGCGGATACACGCAATGCCGAATGTAATGCATACTTTTCATTTCTTTATTTACACTGTCCCGTTGTATTGGGATGACAGTAGGGTAAGTGTGGGGCTTGGTGCACCCTAACCTGGTTTAAACCCTCAGCGGCCTTTATTGCCACTGATCGTTCCAATTAGGTAGCCCTATTGTCAACCCGTTTTGTGATTGTGACGTCATATGCCTTTATTACTTATTAACATTGCCATTCATGTTTGTCGTTTTGCGTGTTTTGGGGTTTACTGTGTTCTGTGAAAGCTGCATTTCCTGTTCGACTGTTATACTTATTTTTACACGAACCTCTGGGAATTTTGCGGTATGCTTTCTCTATCATGTTTCTTTAACTAACTCCAGAAACGATTTTCGGGTTTAGATTGTTTACTAGTGCCTCTATCCAGCGCATTAGAGAAATACAGTATGCACTGTGTATCATTTATTATTAAAACATTTGCACGATTTTAACACTTACTCCTGGGTCATTTATGATAGCATTTCCCGGTCATTTTATTTTCGAGATTTCGGATTTTAAAGTAACACAAATGTATCTTTCCAATAATATATATTGAATAATAACATTAGTACGTCTATTACATTGTTTGACATCAATTATCAACTCTGGTTCATTTCTTTTTTACCGGGTATAAAGGGCATTTTGCCAGAAAACTACAAAATGGGCCACAACCCATTTTTGTTTTCTAATTTCATCCGACTGAAGTGTTATATAAGTTGTCTAGCATAAACATGTTCCTTTCAATATGTTCACTAATAAAGCCTTGATATTTACTTATATATTGCCTGCCAATCTTGGACGGTTTAATAAGCTTGTATCTAGTATTGCGATTCGAAACATTTCGTTATAGCAACACGGAATAAATGATTTATTCAGTCTCATTTTACATCACATTTTACATCACATTAAAACTTACGATGGTATGTATTGCTTAGAAAATACAGTCGATTTGAATTATCTTCAGTCTAGGGCACGCCAATGTTTGATATTATAGAATGCAGTAAAAATAATAGCCAGGTCTCGCACATCTAACTTTTAATATCGGTAAACTCCGGATTTGTGCGTTATCGGTAGCTTTGATCTATAATAACTTGTGCAGGAGAGTAGATAATATGATCGTCTATAACATTATAACTGCAGTGGTATATATATCATTAAGATAAAACGACAATATTTGCTTTGAAAGTATCGATAAATGCATCCAGTTTCCCTATCTTCAACCATCATTTCCTCTTTCGCCTTGTACATGCACATATTAGTTAATATTGCATGAGATGATGCTTCTTTTTTGCGTAATAAGTGTTGTATAAACAAGTTCAAGCCCGATATTTACGTGTGGTCATTTTCAAATACTTTAGGTTTCTTACTGAACTTCCGAATAGTTGGTTCCACTACTCCAGCTTCTAAAGGTTCTGAGTATTGTTTAATCATCCTTAGGAAATGTTGCCTGCTTTTTAATTTAGCCTTTAACTTACCTGTTTTACGCAGGCTTCATAACCTCTCCTCCAAGCCAAATTCCATTTGTTTTATTTCGTTCATCGTTTACTCGTTTAGGGCAACGAGTTTTGTTAGAAACTGGGACATACGCCACTGGCCATGGAATGGTATAGAAAATACCGCATTAAGGGTTCCATGTTCACCGTCATATGCATACCATCTTCGGGATGGCTGATATTTGTGTACTATTGGCATTTTGAATATTTCAACCCGGGGCTAGAGGGCGTGAACGATAACAAGCACTTTTCACTACAGTTCATGAACAGTCTCAGTCAAACCGAGACTGCAAAAATTGTTGTATTTATCGTATTCATTGTTATGGATATTAAGTTTAATGCCTGTTGCAATGAAATAACGGCCTCATTACCAGAGTTCTGTACTAAGTGTTACAAACGCGGAAGTGCAGATTTAAACGCACGTATTAGCAGAGTCCTGTACTAAGTGGTGTCAATGCTAAAGTGCAGATACAAACGCACTTACTGCTTGGGTGAGGACAATTTCTGAAATTATTGAATTACGTATACAATCTTAAAAGTCGAATTTCTTTCTGCTTCTTTGGCTGTCATCTGTTTTACATAACCTTAAAAAGGGAATCCATAATATTCATATACATGCTGCTCTATGTCCTGCAGACAAAACTGAGTGTAATATATCAGTACATAGAATTCAGAGCTACCGAGTAATTACATTTATCTAAACAAACAATTGCTGAAGACGGAGATTGCTTTTTTCAGCACGATTCCTCTTTGGAGACTTAATACAAAATCGAATAAGCTCTCTTCTTGGTATTGAATTCCAAAAATTTACAAAACTTCGCACAAAACACTTTTTATAACAAATGTTTTAGAAGGCTTGGATGGAATGTATATAATACCTCGTACAAGACCCCGTTGAACTAACATCAGAAATATTCTAAATACCGAATAGTGTCCATACTTTTCAGTAATATAATTGACGGCAACACAAAACATGATGTTGCACAGTGGTATTACTATTTTAGGACGCTTTACTCCGATGTAGAATTGTCATAAGTTGATAAATCAATTTGCAAATCCAAATTGACAGAATAACGGTATTTCAACGCTACGGTTTTGTCATAAGTGTCATGCAACATATTAACAAACTGGCATAATGGATCACTTCTTTGATTGTATTGCAAGCAGACGTATTACAAAATAAACACGAGAAGACAAATATAGACATTACGGTGCCCATAATGGCCCCGTCACTAAACATCGTCTCTATTCTATTCAGTTTTACTAAGGGGTAAAAACAGGTTGATTTAAACATTTGATTCGATCTAACACATTTTTTCTGGCTGTTATATTAAAATGCATGCATTCGATTCTGTTCGTAAGCATACGTTTATATGTAATGTTTTCATTGTCAATTTTAGATAACACACGCAGTAGTTTTTACTTTCTAACACATGACTGTATACACGAATCAATAAAATAGAAAGCACATATATATGTAAGTATACTGAAGCAAAGGGAAACGCAACTCGGGAATTTCCGCTGTATATTGTATATACTGCACATTTATTTCCACATAATATTCCAAAGAAATCCCAAGAGGTTTTGTTAAACAGAAGTTGCAGTTAGACACAATTGTTATGTTGTAGAAGTTTTAATCACAGTACACTTTGTGACAAGACATTCATAAATGTTAAAGTTCCTCTTTGAAAAATCGAGCCATTTTAGTACTGTATTTAAATTTTGCATCTAAGCTTGAGCCAAACGCGTACTCTGTCAATAATGAAATATTGAAGGAATACTATTTGCTGTGTTTTGTGTTGTTTTAGTATTTTTTCCGAACGGAAATGTCTTATGTTGCCATGTCCCATTCGATTAACTGCAACATATTGTGCATATATAGCGGATATTGCCGAGTTGCGTTTCTTTTTCGTTTCAGTGGATGTCCAGTGTATTAATAATTGTGTAAGCTGTTTCAACTTTTCAATTAAACCACGTAGGCGGTACTTGTAATTAATTCAGCTTATTGCATTAGCTGTCTTAATAAAAGGTATCGATTCGCCTTAAATCAACGGCGGTTGCTACGATCTGAATGTTCCAATAAATTTGATATACTCAGTCATTATTGGTTGTTTATTAGCCATCGCAGTAAAACATATCTAAAATTCGAAACAATCTGATTAATTTATTAGCTACTGTAATGAATGCACACTGTACCACTTTCAATCAATTTATGTTATTTATAAGCTACGTCGAGAGTTTACCACATTGAGATATAAATATTGGTACTATATTTTGCTGCTTAATGAAACATTGAATCAAGTAAGAAAGCTTAACTGCTGTAGCAGCCGCTTTACCATTACATTGAGTCAATGTTCATTGTAAAACAATATCCTCCGCTGAAAAAAGCGATATAAACATTCTATCATTATGTCAGTGTAAGGAATTGTCGTTAAGCGTGAAGTTGCAGAAACAGAATTTAAGGATGTCAATGATTGTATGTTAATTGATAAAATGATTAGAGTATTTTCTTTACCAATATTGATTTACTAGGTAATATTCTACTCAATTAAGGACTAATTCATAATGTTTCAAGCAGGCAACCGCACATTCGTTTTTTAATATCAGTATGAAAAATACCTTAAAATGTGTCATTCTATTAGTGAATTTAAATTTTGAAATTAACGAGCAATCAACATATGTTATTCTGACAATACTTGCAAAACAACCCACACCAAGTATGGACGTCGAACGGGAAATATCGCTTTCACAAGACACTGTCAACCAAAACAATGCATTGACACAAACAACTCTTACAATTTTATTCAGAAGCAAGTCATTTGATATCACAAACACACACGAGTTTATAATATGCTACTTCCTTGGAACTGTCAGTGGCAACATGGCCGCTGGGGATTTTAACAAGGAACTAGAGTTTACCAAAAATCACTTTTGCCCTATTGTCATCCCACTAAAACGGAACAGTGCACATAAAACGAAACCGGCAGGCTATGTTTTCTAATTACATGTACCATCATTTAGTATATCACATACTAAATGATCATGTATATTTGAATAAAAAAACAAAAGCATAACAAGCCACAAAGTAAGTAAACACTGACTTGGCTGAAGCCAGAGCTACCCCACAATAACTCATCTACCACATACGTAGCAAAACTATTTAATCCTAAATTAACTCATTGTCCTTAATTGAAAATATTTAAAATATCATACAGCGTAGGTCTATTATCCCGTGTCTACTTAATAAAGTCGTTACAATATCTTTGAAATAACAACCTCCAATTTACGACTTTAAATCCCATAGAATAACCACAATCACTTCAATTTAATGTCGTAATATATTAAAACGTTTTATATAAAATATGTGTGTAAGTAAGTTTGTATTTTATAACATTCAATAATTGACCATACAATATATAGCACTATATTATATATATATATATATATATATATATATATATATATATATATACAACGAAACCTTGATATGACTGATCAATATTAATGATTTCAAAATTAGAATTTGTATATGTATCTCAAAAAACAAATAAAAGGAAAAAACGTCATCGGTAATTGAAAAGGGTCTTCATATATCATACAATATTTTCGAATTTAGACCATATGGCTGCACAGCCTTAAAGATTTCTCTTTTATACCAATTGATACTGTAAATGAAGAGATTAGTCGTTTATGCAAGAAACATTTTGGATTCACAGATTAAAAACCATGCAGCCATATATATCAATCAACATTAAACTCTGAATAGCGTGTCTGGTACGCTTCAAGATAAGCATATCTTTCTATCCGAGGACTTAAATGACTTATACAAATAAGACTGTCTAGTCTATGTCTAGTTCATAAAAGCATTATAATATTGAGTAGGTGTATCCTCAAATGTTTCTATTCTTGTATACACGACGTATTAAATAAAGTTATATCTAGACTTTTACATTCTTATATATTGAGTAAATACATAAAAGGAAGCTAAGAATGAATGAATGAATGAATGAATGTTGTTTTACGGCACGTCGACACATAAATAGGTCGTATTGTGCGCAAAAACTGACGAAATATGAATAAATGAAGGATTAATTAAAAATGAATGTAAATATATCAGGATAAAACTATTAAAAAATAAGGGATGATATGGTAGTAATATAAACTATATATGTAAATCAACGAATGCCCGAAAACGGGTATATTAAAAAGTAATTATATACAAGAACATATTATACTGATTTATAAAGTCTGATTTCCTTAAGGAAATCTAAAACTAGACTAAAATCTATAGTATTAAATAACTCGGTCATAGTATTAACATTGTAGTACCTTTGACGCATAGGATCAAAGTCTACACATTCCAGCAATATGTGTTTGACCGTTAACGGTGCAAAGCAGGGTATACATTCTGGTAATGGCTAAGAACACAACAGGATAATAAAGTGGAATACTAGGTTTTATTAGTTACATGAGTGGTAATATAAAATGCAACATATATCTTGCCCCATAGCACCGACTTTAGCAAAAGATTGCATTAAAGCCAGGTGAGTATAAGCCATACGTACCAAACAGAACTAAAACCTATAGTAGGGATAAGTATAACATGAATAAGTAGATAACAGTTAGTAAGTTTCGTATCTTTTTGGATGCGAGTATTTTATACATAATTTTTATATGTAATGAATAGGGGGAAAAGTAACGTATTTTCTGTGATACGAACGTAAGCATATTCAGGTAAAAATAAATGGCATCTCGTAGCAACTCTGAGTTATGAAAAGCTATGAATAAATAGAGGGTTCTGATACATATTACACCAGAATAACAAAAGGTAAAACGCGACTGCAATCATATTAGTAATACGATTTGCAGACTAAATAAGAGCCTACCCAAACCCGTTGTTAGAAATAATATATTCGTAGATTCGTTGATTAGTTATATTGTCCAATCATAGTATACGTACAAAGCTGTTGATGACGTAGATTAAACTAGTTTCTAGAGTTTAACGAATAATAACATTAGAGCCTACCACGCCGTTGATACAGCCCGCGATTAAACTAATTTCTGGAGTCTAATAAATACCTTCATAGAGCCTCCTCAAGCCGTTGGTACAGACGTAGAATAAACTAGTTTTCAGTATACTGGATATTTGTATCTGAACCTACACACGTCGTTGGTACATAAATAGACTGCGTTCTAATGGCTAATGCATAATTTGATTATACATGATTTGTATTCTGGGAATTATGACCACGTTCTTCTTCATTTGATTAAAACCCACTACGGTGGACAGATCCTGCATAATTAAGATTGATCCAATAAAGTATTTAGATGTAAAGCGGTATCGATCATATTTGAATTCTCCACTTATTCATCTCTTTGGGATTTTTTTATTTGTTCTCTGCTCGTGATTATAATACTTTATTTATGTTAGTAAAGGTGCAACAATGAAATAATGCATTAACACACCACTTACAATGCATATTAAAAGCAAGGCGTCATCCATCACAAATACAAACGCTTTAACAATAGGGTTGCCACTTTGGAACGGTTCGTGTCAACTAGGGCGTTGAGATAGCTTCATATTGATTTTATTGCGTATGCAACTTCGTTATTTTCCAATCTTCAGATTACAATGACCAGACAGTCCAAATAAAGGTACATCTCATCTCAATAAAGACCACATTCAGACAAATTAGCAAACGATATATTTCAATGTTGAACCACCACAACAGTTGCAGTCAAAGAAAACCTAATCAATGGTACGACCCACAGAACAGGCTTGGGGCGGGGATGAAAGTGCATGCGACATTTCAACACAAACAACTACACACAAGGGAATCCGTTTACTTAAAATGAGCAATATACCAAGCTTACTTATACATGTCACAATTCGTAACTTCTCACAGCCGGCTCGAAAAACGGGTTGGTAAATGCTGATCAATGTGTTTTAGTTACTGAGTCTATATATCCCATCTACAGCTAGGCAGAGGGATATATAGACTCAACGAAAGATCACTAAGTCGGTCGTATGATACATATGATGAGAGATTGAAATATTTGCATGAACCACATTTCAAATGTCATTTACAATAATGTCCCTCGAGGTCCTAATTAAGCCAAATTTTCTTGGCGCATATTTCGAGACAGATACAAATGAATAAATATGCACAAATATTTCTAGCATTTCATATGTAGTAGTTATAATATGCATGCATCTGTAATATTGATTTGAGTTTCTAGAAGGACATGTATGCCTTTTTGCTGCATATATTTTTGCGTTATATATTCAAAACGGTAAACAACTGTCATTTACATACTCAATTTACCAGAAAAAATTATCTTATTCGCCGAACATATTAAAGAAGCTGAAAATCGAGGTCATAAGATACCTCATGTGTTATGAGTTAGCATATCCGATAGAGACGACCTTGATATCGATACTATTTTGAATATCCGTATCCTACCGCGTCAGAAAAGCTGAAATCAGGAATAAAATGTAATTAACGGTATGTAATGCTATTTTGGTATGTCTTTAGAGTATCAACCAGGGGAAAAGGTGTTTAATATAATACCACCTCTAGATGCCAGTTGCTATCGCACGTATCTGCCATCGTTCAATTTATTCAACTGATGTAGTTAGTAAGCATACTAGATAATAATAGATGGAATACTAGATAATAACACTGTAAGTCAAAAAGGGAACGACAGTGGTAAATTAAATCAACATACATAAATTTCTTCCGGAAAGTCGCCAACATATTTGAACTATTGATTAAAACAATTTGTGCTCGACTTATCATTCGTTAACATGGTTGAACAAAACAAGCTTGCTAAATGTATTTTGAACGTATATTTCTCAAGTCATTATCAGGCGTTATCTGTATTAAACATACGTAAGTCGGCGCTGTGTTCAATCTTCTCTGCACATTATTGCTCTTTAGATGTCATACAATACATGCCGTTCGTGATTAATTTACATATCAAATTCATGATCGAATTTAGTGCTACATAAGCCAGCACTTTCTACGTTCAATCGTAATAAGTATATCATTCATCGTACTTGCCTTTGAAACTATTCTTTAGTTTTAAGCTCATGAATACGTAAATTAACCTTATTAAAAAAGCAATGGACAAAACATGTTCATATAATCGAAAAATATATGGATGAATAAGCACCAAATTATACGAAAAATACATTTCCGGCTATGGTAACTAGAATGCATAAAACGATTTCCAGAGATTTTACAGATCTCAACAAATAATTAACTGAACATTTTACTTGAAACTAAGAACATACTGTACTATTATTACTTGTATGTAAGCATGTTACGTTTCTTTTTTCAGTATTGGACATGCAAGATAATGACACATTTGTTATGGAAATGTGCACTATGTTCTTCTAGTAACATACTTCTATTTTGTTATATTAGGTATTTAAATGAAGACCACTTTTCCATTATGATGGAATACTATCACAAATCACGGAGGGTCTTATCAAAACATGCCGAAGCGTATAATACGGAAGAATATCGTCAAAGTCAAATGAAATGCATACTCTTGTGTGTATTGCGATATTCATTCTCTATAATGTGTGTTAAAATTTTAAACGATTTCGGTCTTAAGTTGTTTACAAGTGCCGCTATCCAGTGATTTACGACGTAGGAGTAAATATAAAAATCGAACAGCAAAAGTAGCATTCAATGACGACAGTCAACGAAAAACACACACAGAAACAAACAACAACTAGAAGGATGAATAAAAGGCAAGATATGACATCACATACTCAAAATGGTTGACAATAGAACTACAGCCTTGAAACGGTCAGTGGCAAAAAAGACCGCTGTGGGTTTGCTGCTTTAGTCAGTTCTAGGGGGCATGAGAGGTTTTAAAACGTACGCAAACTCTCATAAATAGACGCAGTAAATACGAGTCTACTACTTTATTCTCTAATGTATGTTTGTTTCTTCCAAGGAATCACAGTTTATTTAGTGATGTATGGTGGCCGTAAAACGTTGCCCTACTATAAATCCAGAGTGTTATTACTTACTTTTAGTTTAGAATCATCAAACCCAATCCGTGTGGCTTTAAAGTAAAAGTAGGTATTGCAGCGAACATATATCCTTTCATGAATCGACTCAATCAAAGCGAGTCTGCCTCTTGTTTGAGATCGTTGCTTCCAACGGATCACTATTTCAGTGTGTATTGACATTTGTTTAGTGCTGTCTGGTGTCTTTAAACCGTCGCCCCGACAGCAATTCAGTGTTCACTGTGTTATTACTTACTAGTCATTTGTGATCATCAGGCCAAATATGAGTAACTTCAAAACGGAATATCGCTTAACGGTAGATATAAAAGTCGAAGAGGAAACACAGAATTCAAGGACCACAGTCAACCAAATTCACGCACAAAAGCAACCAACAACTATAAGGATGAATAATGAGAAGATATGACACATGAAACATGATTGGGATGACAATTGAGCTACCGCATTGGAACGGTCAGCGGCGGGTGTAATCGGGTTAAAGGGTGCAACAAATCTCACTCTATGCATCCCAATAAAACGGGAAGGTGTAAATAAATATATCATCGCCAGGTGTTATTCTCTAACACACAATACAGTATTAATAGGCAATATAACACATAAATGATCATATATTTATATAAATATTTATAGAAAACAATAGCCTAGAAAGTCACAAGGCAAGTAATAAATGGCTTGGCAAAAGCCAGACTAACAAGAGAACAAACCGTTACGTGAATAACAAGTCACAATTTAAGACAAACGTTAAAAGTTACCGTCCTTTGAGGATTTAGTTAGACGTTATCATAGGGTCCGCAATCAGTCCGGTTGTTGCACAATCAAAACATAGTGGCGAACTGTAAATGGTCAACCATTAAACATGCAGTGCGTTGAAAAATAATAGGATCATAACCTATATAGATATTCTTTTTAATATGTTAATAAATGTTGTATGAAAATGATTATGACCAAGGATCTTACGAAGTTTGTAAATCAAATCCCCATAGAAGTCAGGTTTTGACTTTGACGCAAACGAATTCTTAAATCGCTTTTTATATTTTAAAAGTAGATCAGGGTTATGATAATAAATTATTTTCAAAGTTTATGGTAACGGTACCCCTGCTGGAGTAAGCCGATGCTAGTGAACTTCAGAGGAATTGTTCCATATATTATTTCTCAAAACTGACTCAGTTAGACCGAATTTGCACTATTGTGTATCTTGTTTGCGTTTGTTGCTTTCATTGGATTCTATTTTATCAGTCTGAGTATGTATTGGCTTTTACCCTAGCGTTTGTTTAGTTGCTGTGTGCAGATAGAAAAAAACACACTACGACTACAAATCAGTATTGTTATAACTTTAGACCAGCAATTCCAAAATGTGTGTCTTTGAATTCGAAAACTGCTTAAGCCGTTGCTAAGGACCTATGATCTTGCATCGTATTGTTTCTAACCACTCATGTAAATACTCAATAAAACCGTGTCTGTTACGTTCTTTTTTTCTAATTTGTGATTCGCCTTTGCCGAATTAATATTAGTAGAACCATAGGTTTACAGTACTGAATTCTGAAACGAATTATCCTATTACAAAGAGCGCATCTAAAACAAATGGATTAGCATGTATGCGAATAGTCAAATCTTAGAACCATTATCAAGTTAGGCAAGCTTTTAATGACAACCCTCGGTATCTGGATGACATATTGAACATTAACAACCATTTCTTTTCTAATATGGTTAATAATACATATCCTAAAGCACTTTCAAGAAATATAAAAATATAGGACAAGGACAGTAGCATTCAATGAGGATAGTCAACCACAAAACACAGAAACAAACACGCAAACAGACAAACAAGAAGGCAAAAGTAAAAATAAATGCAAACGACATCACAAACACAAAAGGGTTCAACTTAACAACGTTAATATTTCTGATACTAACGTTTCTTTTGCCGATTTACATCTCTCTGTTAAAAATGGTGAAATAATTAACAAAATCTATGACAAGAGAGATGATTTTAATTTTGATATTGTTAATCAATTTCTTATGGGGTCTATGTGTCTCAACTTATTCGTTTTTCTAGAGTTTGTACTCCAGTTGCGGACTTTAATATTTGTAATATTTGTATAATTAAAAAACTACTCCATCAGGGCTACCGTTACCATAAACTTCGTAAAACCTTTGCACAATTTTATTATTATTAAAGTAAGTATAAAAGTCAAACAGGAATGCAGCTTTCTACCCTGATCTTCTTTCCAAATATAACAGTAATTCAAGAACTCCTTGCGACAAGTACTATCACAACCTGACTTCTATGGTGACGTGATTTACAAACTTCATTATATATGCTTGGTGGTGGACTCATTTACAGTTCGCCACTATGCTTTCCTCTTTAACTGTGCGATTAACGGAGAGGCGTGGACCCTATGATGACGTCTACCTAAAGCCCAAAAGGACGGTGACGTTTGAAGTTTGTCTGCAATGTTCTCTTGTCGTGCCCTCAATGGTTTATTCTCTTGCTGCTCTGGCTTCTGCATGGCCACTTCTTTGTGGCTTACTAGGCTAGTGTTTTTTTTGGATTTATATATAGACAAAGATCTTTGTGTTTTACTTATATTGCCTATTAAGGCTGCCTTGTTGGTTAGAGAATAGTTCACGGTGTGGATTTGTTTATTTATACTGTCCCGTTTTATTGGGATGACTGAAGGGTTAGTGTGAGGTTTGGTGCACCCTAAAACCTGGTTTAAACCCTCAGCGGCCATTTGTGTGACTGACCGTTCCAAGGCGTTGGTCCTATTGTCTGCCCGTTTTGTGTTTCTGACGTCATATACCTTTAACTGCTATGTCGCTACTCTGAGACTGTTTCATATTTTAATTTCAAACGATGCAGCATATTTTTTATTTTAATCAATTCGAGTGTTTTGGCAACACGAGGCTAAACTCTGCATCGATATGGGTTAAGTATTGGTAAACAAACCGCTAAACGTTAAATTTTTACTCAACCCTGATACATGTGTAGCTATTTGTTTAGAAATAACGATGTGATACAATTTTAATAAATCTGGGTAACCACACTGTGACATTTAATGATTCTAGAGAGAACATGTTGTAACAAAGCATATATGAACTGACCCGGTAAATGTGAACGGCTAACATATACTACAAAGATTTAGTTTTATACTTCCACAAGTCTACGGTTACTCACATTAAAAGAAACGATAGACAAATAGTAGGCATGGTGTGGGTTATTACGAATGAATATGTTTAATCAAACATTTAAATGGGATTAATAGATTTGTAAACGTATATGCATTGAACATGTAGAAATATACGCACAGAACTGCTCATTGGAAATTTAAAACCATACAACAATTTTACCGTAAACTACACACAAAAAAGAAGTGAAAAACACAATATACGCTAATCATGTGTACAATACCTCAGTTTAATAGCTCGTTTACTACTTAACTATCAAAAGTATCCAAGTTTGAGCTAAGCAAGCATGTTACAGTTATAAACCTGTGAATGAAATTCACTTGCTAATGACAGATTAGCTGACATATTATTTATAATTAAAAACAAGTGTAGTTACGTCTTTCTGACAAACGTGCTGATAATTTATTCGATTAATGCGCATTGACTCGTAATTGGTTGTTATGCATGCATTCGCGTTGTTGTGCATTTGCATGCTTTTGACGAAACAGCTGAATTATTTTTATCATTACATAATGCACATGATAATTGCTTGTTTTTTATTTAAAAAAACACATAATAACTGAGGAACGCACCCTTACGTTACACAATTATCGTATATATTTTTCAAAGGGTAATGAGTACGTACGTACGTACTGATCAATTTAATCATAAAACAGATTAAACATTGTCAGTAATGAAATACTGAATCGTGAATAAGTATAGTGTCTGCGCAGGTATTTGTCACACATTAAGATGCATTATTTTGATCTAATTTCTGTAAACAAAAAAGAAAGAAAGAAAGAGACAGACAGACAGACAGACAGACGGACGGACGGACAGACAGACAGACAGACAAACAGAGATAGATAGATAGATAGATAGATAGATAGATAGATAGATAGATAGATAGATAGATAGATAGATAGATAGATAGATAGATGATATATAGATAGATAGTTAGATAGATAGATAGATAGATAGATAGATAGATAGATAGATAGATAGATAGATAGATAGATAGATAGATAGATAGATAGATAGATAGATAGATAGATAGATAGATAGATAGATAGATAGATAGATAGATATATAAATAGATAGATAGATAGATAGATAGATAGATAGATAGATAGATAGATAGATAGATAGATAGATAGATAGATAGATAGATAGATAGATAGATAGATAGATAGATAGATATATAGATAGATAGATAGATAGATAGATAGATAGATAGATAGATAGATAGATAGATAGATAGATAGATAGATAGATAGATAGACATATAGATAATAGATAGATAGATAGATAGATAGATAGATAGATAGATAGATAGATAGATAGATAGATAGATAGATAGATAGATAGATAGATAGATAGATAGATAGATAGATAGATAGATAGATAGATAGATAGATAGATAGATAGATAGATAGATAGATAGATAGATAGATAGATACAAGTATATACATGAAAATAACATGACTGGCAATGTAACAGAATAGTACAAGTGCATAGTATAGTTACTAATTTTACGCATTCAAATGTATGTTTCCAGTGGAGAAGGTGATATTCTTTTGAATGAATACTGTTTCTACAATTATATAATTAGAGCAATAATTCATATTACCGCTCTGGAAAAAGGAAAATGATTTAATGCATATTCGGACGCATGCAATAATACGTTTTAATACAGTGTTTTTCTTATGTCTGCATATTAAGGATATACTAAAACAAAATGGGAGTAGACGGGGTTGTTTTTGTAACGAAAACATATATATCCTTTTCTTAAATATTGGCGATGCGATACTATCAATGATATTTTAACAACCTTCAATACAACTATTCATGTCAATGTTATTCGAACACGCATTTACAGTGTCATTATGTATGTACATTGAACATATAGGGATACGGCCCATTCCACAAGAGCTGTCAATAGCTGAATTTATTTCGTTTAAAGCCATGGCTATTGTCCATTAGCAGTCAACTAATGACAAGAACATTTTAAAGTGTACCAACTTAAGGAAATCATGCGACAGAAAGATAGTGCACAATTTGTTCTTATATTAAATCGTCTTCGGGGGACACACAAGTCAATATATAACAATGTTGCTTATAAGAAAATTAAACGAAGTCGTTACTCATCCAAAATATCCAATTAATGCACCTTATATATTTCTGAACAATTATTTAAATTCAAACTCTGACTTTGCTATTCTCACCTTCTGTAAAATTAATCATATGTGTGCGAATTTATTTATATTTGTTGAAACAGAAGAACACATTAGACCGGATCTACTCCTTTAATGGCGTAGTGAAACATTAAAACAGATTTTTAAGAGATCCGGAATTATTAGTCAGGCCTTTCTATTATCCTTGAACAACAGTATTTGCTATAAAACATGTATTCCTAAAATAGTTCATCGATCCGCAAAGCGCTATGTAATCTATACTGATAATAGTATATTACATGAAAGCGATATAAAATTCGATCTGTCTCATCGTAATTCAATCCCAAACGTGTTTCTTAGACTCCTTCGGAAAATTCAGCAGCCTTATCGATTGTTCATCAGAAATGTAATTACCTTCTTCTGCCTTTAGATGATTGTTTTTAAATTTGATCATTATACCAGATAATTGTCAATAGTGGTTTCCAAACATTCTTTGGTCAAACTCTAGCAGTTTGGAATTACTTAAGTCTTAACCTCATTTGTATCTGGCAACCTGTATAATTGTGCCCCTGTTTAAAAATAGATGAAAACAACGATTGATGAATAAATTAGATACGTTTCACAGGCCGGTATTATTTCCATGTTTTATGGCACCCACTTTCGTCGTGAGTCCTGTGAACTACAAATTATCAAGATTAATCTGGTTTGATTAGGTCATTGTGAAAAATATAGCGGCATGTTATTCTGATGGTCTATTTGATTTGATTAATTATGCTCACCAGAGCCAAAAGGTTCACAAAAAAATAGACATAAAAGTCGGACAGGAAATGCAGCATTCAAGGACCACTGTCAACCAAAAGCAAGCATTGAAACAAATATAACACATCCAATTGTTTTATAATGTTTCTTTTAACTTTATACTGAAATAAATACTGAACCAGATAGCGAAAAGATAACAACCCGAAAAGGTTGTATTGATACTGTCATAGAACGTCACCGAGCAGCATAGAAGCTTTATAATATTCCAAAAATATATTTAAATAACCTTGAATGACACTATAAATATCATATTATGTTAGACATCATAAACATGATAAACATAAACATTGAATTTGCTCATCCAGAAATGTCTTTGTTACTACCGTGTTACCTGCCGAATCTGACTACCCTCGGGCCAAACAAATTTGGCCGATATAGACAGTTATTCGGATAACATATTCAATCAAATGTTTCATTTATGAGAGAAGACGAACATTGTCCGAGTCCCAATCGCCAACGCCGGGTTTTCATGTATTTCACAAAAGCGTGATATTTACTAAACAAAGCTATAACATACGATGTACGCTACTGTGATATATGTATGCTATACTTATTTAAAAAAAATGTTCCAGTCATGGTTGTTTAAGCTCGGATTTTTGTTTTAATATGCATTGTTCTGCAATACTTATGAGTTCATTTGTTTTTTCCAAAAAAGCTTTGTTAAAAAGCAAAGTTGTTTTTTTTCCCTAAGATTTCCAAAACATCTGTCGCTGTCATAGACAAAATCAAAGTGATAATTTTGTTTGCAACAAGTACATGTACCTACATGTATTTGTATTGTATTGCTCAAAATTCGCTCACCTCAATATTAGTCAAACACATTAATAATACAGTATACGTCATAACCTGGGGACGAAAACACGGTCATTGATTATCACACCTTTCGTAACTAAAGTGATTATTCCGGCAATTATAATTCAGCCAACAACAACACATTTAGCGGATTGGATCGCATATAATATGTTTTTGTATACAAATTATAGATATAAAAATCGAACAGGAAAAGCAGCATTCAAGGATAACAGTCAACCACAAACACACATAGAAACAAAGAACAATTTTAAAAATGAATAAAAAGCCAAATAAGACATCACAAACACAAAAGGGTCTACAATAGGGTTACCGCCTTGAAACGGTCAGTGGCAAAAAATGCCGCTAGGGGTTAAAAACAGGTTCTAGGGTGCACCAAACCTCACACATACCCTACTTCAATCCAATAAAACGAGACAGTGTAAATAAAGAAATCCCCGCCATGAACTATTCTTTAACCAAAAAGGCATCATTAATAGGCAATATAAGTAAAACACAAAGATGCTAGGTATATATAATTACAACAAAAAAATAGCCTAGAAAGACACAAAGAAGATACTCAATGACCTTGTAGAAGCCAGAGCAACAAGAGAATAAACCATTGAGGGCACGACAAGACAATACTGCAGACAAACATCAAACGTCACCGTCCTTTTGGGATTTAGGTAGACGTCATCATAGGGCCCACAGCATGTCCGGTCATCGTACAATCAAAGAAGAAAGCATAGTGGCGAACTGTAAATGGTTCCACCACCAAGCATGCAGTGCGTTGCAAAATGATATGGTCATAACCTATTTTGATAAACCTTTTAACAAGTTCAACAAAGATAGTACGAAAGTGATCTTGACTAAGGATCTTACGAAGTTTGTAAATCACGTCATTGTAGAAGTCAGGTTGTGATAGTCGTTGTCGCAGAATAGTTCTTAAATTACTTTTATATTTGGAAAGGAGATCGGCCGTTTCCAAAGGTCAATTATCGTACTCTGTTTTATATTATTACAATTTTGCAAAGGTTTTACGAAGTTTATGGTAACGGAATCCCTGATTGAGTAGCTTTGTAGTTATACAAAGATTACGAATATTAAAGTCCTTAACTCGAGTACAAGCTCTTGAAAAACGAATAAGTTGAGACACATACACCCCATAAGAAGTTGCTCGGGGAATATCCCCATCCAAGTGGGGATAATTAACAATGTCAAAATTAAAATCGTCTCCCTTGTCATAGATTTTGCTAATTATTTCACCATTTTCAATCGAGAAATCTAAATCAAGAAAATAAATGCTATTATCAGATATATTAGCTTCGTTAACTGAAGTTCTTTAGGATAAATATTATTAACAATAGTTGGAAAGAAAGGGTTGTCAATGTTCAATATGTCATCCGAGATGTGTCATTAAAGGCTTCAATAACATCTGCCTGGGTATCTGGTTAAAGACTCAACATGAAATCTCGTTCATAGCAAAATAAAAACAAATCTGCGACAAGTGGTGCACAGTTCGTACCCATAGGGATATCAACAATTTGTCTATAAACGGTGGTACCATACCTGACGAAATTATTATCTAATAGAAAGATGAGTGCTTCACAAACTTCATAGCAAGTCCACATAGTATAATTGTCTAAACTGCCGTTAGTAAAAAACGCTTTAATATTAATACATGCCAAAAACGTATTTTCTCTAGCGAATGTTTTTTTGAATAAGAGAAATGAGCTTGTCTTTAATTAGGTGATGTGTTAAGGTTGTTAATAGTGTAGAGAATTCTTAAGTGCTTATTGATGAAACTTGACTTTTATTGAAAATTGTATCAAGGACGTCTCCTGAATTGTTTAAAGACCAAAATAAACTAATCCCAGAGATTTCATAAGTTTTATCACAATATAGTTTAACGTGATCTTTAACGGCAGTAAGACAAGAAGTTAAAAGTTTGGAGATATTTGTTGTGGTGCAGGCACTAGAATTCGAAATAAAGCGAGTCTTATACGGATTTTTATGTAATTTAGGAATCCAGTACGCAGTAGGCAGTTTATTTTGCTCATCGTTTACACCAGCCTTGAAAGTAGTGCACCGAGTGATATGTGCGGAAACAACATCATCCTCAGTAGAATTAACTGGAGTATACGAATTGGTGCTGCCGAGTTCCAGAGATAAAACATTGACGTAATGTAGGCGTCAAACAATAATTACATTATTAGCTGCTTTATCTGCAGGAACTAAAACAAATTTATTATGAAATTCCTGCATTCCCGATTTTAAATTACGAAAGGAAAACCTAGGTCTTGGAGGAGGTAAAGAGGGGTTAGCATGATAAAAGTTAATACTTGTATCTATAATTTTAAGAATTGACTTTTTCCAAGTAGAAAGCGAGTTTGGGTCCGCATGTTCTCTACGACACCATTTTATACTAAAATCTTCAATGAATTGGGCGTTCTGGGCACGACAGGCATTACAATCAATAGTTGAAGGTAATCTATATTTAGGACCTTTCGAAAACATATGCCGAATACGTTTATCAACAATATCAAAATTACCAGTGACGACATGACCTGCTGGAGCATAGCAAAATGTTGATGTGTTGCATTCACATTCCTTAGGAGTATTATACACTATATCAAGGTCAGAAACTATTCCATACCAGCCGAAAATATTATCTAAGAGAAAAATGAGTGATTCACAAACTTCATGGCAAGTCCACATAGTGTAATTGTCAAAACTGCTGTTAGTGAAATGCGATTTAATATTGGTACAGGCTAAAAATGTAGTATTTTCCCTAGCAGCTTTCTTAATTAGAGCAATAAGCTTGTCTTTAATAAGGTTGTGTGGTAAAGTTGTAATACTTGATCATTACATAAGTAGATCCTTTAACGTCTGTATATATTTGGTATAATTGGAAACAGTATTAGCTTCCCCTTTATTTCCGACGCGCATGCGCATACTCGGTATTTCCGCTTTAATGAACTCCATTTTTCTTTGGTGTACAGTAGGTCAACGTTATAATATAAACTGGACATTTGAAACCATTGTAATCGTGATAAAACTGTTGGCGAGAAGTTTTTTTGGGCGAAAGGTAAGTACGACATTTATGTGTTTGTAGGTGTTGTGGTAATATGGCTTTTTATGATTTTAGTAGAAAAGTAGGTTCACGGAGCTGTTCATAATTTCATGTGGATAAGGCTGGGTGCAGTGTAGCAACATGTGCATATCGACGTCATTGTCATTGATCATTTTAAACTGATTGCATACATGTTCGTGGGTACCGGTGTGGAAAATTTCGTGACCTAAGGTAGGTACGGGTTTATGTTTTAAGTGTTGAGGTAATGTTGAAAGTATAAGGTCACAGGCGTTCAACTGAATATAATATTGGAGACGCTCGGCACACCATATCACATTATATGAGCTGCTAATTCTCACTTCGACTCGTCCCATAGTACCGTCAATTTCCCAGTACCAGCTACGTAAACCCACGGGGGTTACGTAGGGAAAAGTTATCAACATTTCAAAGGCAAAAGTTATCAAAATATCAGCCTATTCTTAAACAAGACTCGAAAGTTTGTGTGTCAATTTAGTATTTACTAGCGAACGCGAAACTGGGAACTAGTCAAAGTTGAACCATATCTACTTCCGATATGGAAGTAAATGTACGAAGTTTTGAATATGAGAAAGTTAAACCGTTAATTGAACAATAAATAAATGGAATAAAACAATACAGACTTACATGCATCACATTAACTGAAAAATATTTGAGATAAATCATTAATTTCAGGTGGGGAGTTGGCGTTGCACAGGAAATTGCATCTTTTGATTATTGCCTTTATAAATTATACAACTGTTATTATAATTATTTATGAAGGACTGTAAGTGGACATTTTAGTGATATTTTTTCTGAGGTAAAGTAGATGTTTACAAATGTATCAAATGCATGCAGAAATGAATTTCCTATCTGCCTATACCACCCTTCCTTCTTGTCAACCCCCCGAGATATCGAAGTCAAAAGTCAAATATACTCATCATTTGTCTGATCTTGCCTGGATATCCGGATAACATTCCAGAATTACGTATCTGTCATTTTCGGCATTTGGATGCAATTGAGATATTGCGATTGAACTACTGACGTCATTATGTTCTGCATTATGACATACGTGGTTTAATCTCAGTATCTCGAGTACATCACTATGATCAGATTTCCGAAAACATAATTTTGGAATGAGGGTCACACTAGTAGGACATAACCAATATGGTGACATTCGATATACATTTGAGTAATGCTGCATTACAGTGTACGAGATGTTGCGAATGGATTATTTTTTGTCATAGTCTTAGAAACAGGACACATTTCCGATATATTCTGGAAGAAATCAATCAATTAAATCAATATGCAAAGCACCTTGGAATGAAACTAGCTGACGAAATATATTACTTAATAAGTATTTCATTTTGGGAGCTGATTATCTCTGAAAAGATGCAGTTTCGAAATGTTTGTGTCAGACATGAATAATAGGAAACTTGTAAAGAAAGTGTTTACAATCAATACTCAAGTTACTGACTACATGTACATAATCTTTAAAATGGCCGACAGAGTTAGTAAATATTCATGTTTTGAAAACAAGCGAGTGTATTATTCGCTATTTTTAAAAGAAAACAACATATTAGTTTGTCACAGTCTTCGAAATTGGCCAGTAGCCCGAAGCCCGTAGTCATTAAAAATAATGTCGGCGTGTAAATTTTGCAAGCGGGCATGATATAAATTAGACGAAATGCCAAAATGAAGCGGAACGAAATCAGACCCAAAAATAAACGACAGCTTGTAAACTAATTTAAATTTCGATTTATTTTGTTTATCCATCGCCGGAAACAACTTTCGGTTTCAGAGCAGTCTGGTGTCCAATTTTATTTGCTGTTTTCGAACGACGTTTGGGACGAAGGGGCAATATTTAGTATGAATCAATACCGCGATAAAAACCCGACTGATAATGAACTGAAGATCATTTTCGGTCTATGTTGTAACCTACGATGAGCTTTCTTCATTATTTCGAAAGAGCGTAACCCGGCAGAAAAAAAAGTAATGCAGACGTTATTGACTCAAAAATAACAACTTATGAAATAAACATAACCCGTAATTTTCGGACACAATGACTGAGAATAAAGTGTCAAAACAATCAAGTTCTTTATTTTATTTAATTATTTGTATATTGTTCTATAGAAAATGTAACTTTCTCTGACCATATACATATTTGTCTAAAATTAACCCTCCAATTACACTTAAAAAAATCGGGTCAGTAGAAATGTCGAACGTTCGGCTAGTAAATTTTTGCAAGTCACATTCCCGATTGGCTAGTAGCTCAAAACGTTTTGCGTGAAGACTGTTGTTATTGCAATTACAGATCGAGCTCCAGACAAATTTCCATGGCAAAGGGTGTTTTACCTACTAAATAAATCTGCAATGCTGATTCAGACTAAGCATTGTTAATTTTCAATGCTGATTTTCACTCCCAATTTTCTTTTTCCTTGCTGATTTCTTAAATTTTAATACTCCCAAAATGTATTAGTTTCTTTTAATAATATCAGAAATGATGCGCTATTGTTTACATAGATTCCATCATCTCTAAATCAGAAATACACCCCTCAATGTCTGTGTAACTTGCCCAAGAATCAGACTCGCCACTGATTTTGTCATTAATTTACAGTTTAATTTCTTCTGTACTTGAAACCAATGAACATTACTATTTTATATGTAGTATGTTAAAGGAAGACAATCCAATGATTTCTTAAACATTTTTGTATTGCTTACTCTTAGGAATCACTTTGTCCATCGTCGTTGCCATCGTCCATCACATTTTAATCTGCAACCTAACCTTGGCCATAATAACTTGAAAAGTATTAGGCCTATGTTCATAAAACTTCACACACATCATCTTCCTCAAGAAATGTGTTAAACATGACCTATGACTTACTGACTTTCATTTTGGCAGAGTTATGCTTCTTTTTATAGTTAGATTGTAGATACTGAAATAAGCACAAGGCAAGTGACCCAAGTGTTCCGTGGAACATCCTTCTAGTTTTGTATCAATTGATTTCATATATTACCTTTACATTCCGACTCGAGGGCAATTACTAGTGTTGCAAAATTTTGAAAATACATTATCCTTCATCTGACCTTGTAAACAACGGACGATCTATTTCCAACCTACATAGATGATATAGACTTTGTGTCAAGCACTAAAACCTATTTGTATAATATGTTACCAACAACTTTTGCATTAACACAGCCGTTAATTAAAACAACTGATTTAAAATGTACGCTCTGTTAAAAAGGTATACAAGCTTGCTAACTCTTGCGTTTACATGTTCTAGTAAATTGTGAAACAGATCCATATTTGATTTTCAGACATTTAATGCAGTAGATCACAAGTTTGTTTTTAGCTGTGGTGCGGTGTTCGTCCATCCGGCCGTAAACCTTGTTTTAGCGAATACTCCTCTGAAACTACTGGACGGATTTGCATGAAACTTTACAGGAATGTTGCCCATGATGTCTAGTTTATCCAGGCAAAAATGCACATTGATGTAAAATCCAAGACGGCCGACAAAGCTAAAAATAGATTTTTAAAAAAGGTTGTAGCGACTACATCTTGAAAACAATAAGTGATATTGATATGGGCCTTTTTCTAAAATGATCAACATGACATGATGTTGGTCCTTGTCGACATGGCGCCAAGCGGTCATCTTTGTTTACATAGAGTTATATAGTAAACACTTGTAGCGACTACCCCCCTCTAAAACTACAGGACGGATTTTCATGAACCTTCACAGGAATATTGCTATTGTTGTCTAGTTGATCCTAGCAACATTTTAGGTCGGCTGGAAGTTCAAGATAGGGCCACGAATAAATATAGATTTAAAAAACAAGTTTGTAGCGACACTTCTTGAAAACTAAAATTGATATTGATATGGGACTTTTTCTAAAATGAACAGTATGACATGACGTTGATCCTTGTCGAAAATTATTTTGATTCGACATAAAACATGGCCGCAAGCAGCCATCTTTGTTTACATAGAGTAATATAATAAACTTGTAGCGACTTTTCTGAAACTACTTGACGGATTTTCATGAAACTTCACAGGAATGTTACTCTTGATATCTAGTTGATCCTAGCTAAATTTCAGGTCGATCGAAAATTCAGGATGTCCGCCAGTGCTAAAAGTAGATTTTAAAAAAAAAGTGTAGCGACTACTTCCTGAAAACTATAAGTGATATTGATATTGGACTTTCTCTAAAATGATCAACATGCCATGATGTTGTTCATTGTCTAATATCATTTTGATTCGACATGAAACATGCATGCCAGCGGCCATCTCTGCTTACATAGTTAAATAGTAAAACTTGTAGTGACTACTCCTGTGAAACTACTTGACAGATTTTCATGAAACTTCACAGAAATGTTGCACTTTTGATGTCTAGTTGATCCTAGAAACATTTCAGGTCAACCGGAAATTTAAAATGGCCGCCTCGGATAAAAATAGACTTTTAAAATACAAATTTGTAGCAACTACCTCTTGAAACCTATAAGTGATATTGATATGGGACTTTTTTAAAATGATCAGCATGACATGATGTTGGTGACATATCCTTGTTGAAAATCATTTTGATTTGACGTTAAGAATGGCTGTCAGCGGTCATCTTTGTTTACAAAAGTTATATAGTAAAAATATTGAAGCGATACTTCTCTGAAACCACTTGTCAGATTTTCATGAAACATCACATGAATGTTGCACTTGATGTCTAGTTGATCCTAGCATAATTTCAGGTCGGTCGGAATTTCAAGATGGTCGCCATGAGCTAAAAACTGATTAAAAAAGTTTGTAGCACCTACTTTTTGAAAACTATAAGTGATATTGATATGGGACATTTTCTAAAATGATCAGCATGACATGATGTTGGTCCTTGTCGAAAATCATTTTGATTCGTCATTTAACATGGCCATCATTGTTTACATAGAGTTATATAGTAAAAACTTGTATCGATTACTTCACTAAAACCTCTTGAAGGATTTTCATGAAACTTAAGAAAAATGTTGCTCTTGATGCCTAGTTGGTCCTACAAAAAATTCAGGTTGGCCGGAATTTCAAGATGGTCGCCATGGCTAAAAATATTTTTTTAAAAAAACAAATATGTAACTACTACTTCTTGAAAACTATGTGATATTGAATCAGATATGGAACTTTTTCTAAAATGACCACCATGACATGATGTTGGTCCTTGTTGAAAATTATTTTGATACGACATTAAGCATGGCAGCCAGCGACCATCTTTGTTTACATAGAGTTATGTAGTAGAAACTGATTGACAGATTTTCATAAAACTTCACATGAATGCTAATCTAGCTATAAAATCTTATCAGTAGCGCTTCCTTGATCTCTTGTTGTTGTCCGTTTTCAGAGATATAAAAAATCATATTCCCAACCTTCCTTCTCTTTGCCAGATGCATTTTACAATGCGGCACTCACAGCTCTGGATTCGTTACATTTGTTATGCCCCCACCACTGAATCGTGAGGGGGCATAAACCGTTACCCATGTCCGTCCGTCCTTTCGTCCCCAAAAGGTTGTGTGTCTATCTTCTCCCACAATTTTCAACCGATTGCTTCGAAACTTTACAAAATGCTTACCTATGATGACAAAATGTGCATATCGTTTCGGTGTCAAAATCGACAAAGTGTTACTGGAGTTATGGCCCCCTTTTTTGTCAAATTTTATGTGAAAATAACTTGTGTGTCTATCTCCTCACACACTTTTTAACCGATTGCTTCGAAACTGTCAAGGCTGCTTACGTATGATGTTAAGATGTGTATATCGTTTCGGCGTCAAAATCGACGCAACCTTACTTGAGTTATGGCCCCTTTTTTGTCAAATATTAAGTGAAAATATCTTGTGTGTTTATCTCCTCCCACACTTTTCAACCGATTGCTTCGAAACTTAACAGGATGCTTACCTATGATGTCTATATGTGCAAATCGTTTCAGCGTCAAAATCGACCCTGTATTACCGGAGTTATTGCTCTTTTTCGTCAAAGTTTTACATCACAATATCTTGTGTGTCTATTCAAGCCCACACTTTTCAACCGATTGCTTCGACACTTTACATGATACTTATCTGTTATGTCAAGAAGTGCATATCTTTTTAGTATCAAAATCGACCCTGTATTACTGGAGTTATGGCCCTTTTTACTTCAAAATGAAGGTTAAAATATCTTGTGTCGATCTCCTCCCATAGTTTTCCTCCATTTCTTTTCAATCGTTACAGGATGCCTACCTATAACATCAAAATGTGCATACTGATACGGCGTCAATATCGACGCAGTATTACCAGAGTGATGACCTCTTTTTCATCAAATTTTACATTTTACGCTGATTGTTTTCAGTGGGGGTATCCGTGTCCCATGGACACATTTCTAGTTTTTCATTATTTCTAACCATAGACACCATTGATATATTTATATAAAATACAGACTAGTAAACTTAGACAAATAGTAAAGTAACTGATTACAAATAACTATCACCCTGTGTGGTTGCTGGGGTAGAATACAATCACTGCAAATTTTGCTTAAGCCATATGGGATCCCTCCAGACCCCCAAGTCATGTTCATTTTGGCATATTTTATCATGCTCATTTAAGTTCTTTATCATGACACCGCATATGGAAACGTTGCTTCATTGTAAATGAAGTGTCTGCTATAGAATTTACAGCAACTCTACGGTTCTTAGGTTAAACTGTTCTAGGCCCTTTTTCCATATTTTTTTTATTTTGATGTATAAAATTATAGAGAATGAGCCTTGCATATTCATTCTTGTTAGGCGCTATGAAACCTTTCATGTCTTGGGGCACCGCAAAACTCAGTTCAAATTGTACAACAAACTATTAATTAGAATAATATTAAATATATGCAGCATTTTCACTAATGGATATGTTCGATCACAGTAAAGTCGTATAAAATGCATTGTGGCACAATAAAATAACCAGGAAATATTGTATTTATGAGTTTACAAAGTTTACCATTTTTCTCTAAACTTATTGAATAATTATAGACAAAACTGACCTAAACATAGAAATTGATGCACCCATTAACTCTATAATTTCAACATGGCCAAATTTTGAGTTTCTACGCAAAGTGTCTTAGCGTAAGTCATTTGTCATGTTGCTGAATTCCACTTAAAGTAGTTTGTCATCAAACTCTGCATAAGAACGCAATTTAACTCGCTCGAAATGAAATAATAAAGTGTGGGTTTTGCGTGAACTGTATTGTATCAACCGAGTAAACTCGATCATGAAAAATTGTAATGAAATAATCCGATGAAGGCTTCACTGACCAATTGTAGATCATAATGTTAAATCGGAACAACAGTTACTCTTTGTGGCTTGTCGAAATATTTCTGCCTTTTATACTGACGAAACGTCACCACAAGGTCTCTTGGAAAGACATTTCAGGATTGCTATTCAGGTCATTTGGTAAAAGGTTATGGTTATTTGTTTCCCTTGACAGATTTTAACAAAAACTTCACCTCCTTGAAATTAAGCATGTGATTGTTAGTCTAAAGGTCAATGTCACTGTTACTAAAAACACAAATTGTTTTTTGCAGAATAAATTCACTTTCCCATAAGGAATTTTAATAAAACTTCACCACAAAGTGCGTCTCATGGACAGAAAGCTCACAATTGTTATTTGGGTAGTATGATTTTAAGTCAATAAATACTGATAAAGGTGATCCTTTGGGAGCAACAAACACAACTAAGAGAATAAAGCAGCACACTCGGTTTTATTGAGTCTGTTCATGAGAAGTAATGAAAGAAGCAACACCTCTCACGCTCCCTAGCACCGGCTTAAGCGGTATTCTACTTCAAAGCCACCTATATTGGGCTTATTGTTGCTATAGAAAATTGGTTTCCACTCAATACATTTAGTTTCCATTGACGGATTTAACAAAATGGATCTACAATCAGGTCATTTGTCCGAAGGTTAAGATCACTGTTACTACAAAAAAACATTGGTTTCTGCTGAATAAATTCACCTTCCCATAAAGTTAACGAAACGTCACCACAAACATCAGCTCATTTAAATGAAGCTCAGGATTGTTAGTTAGGTAATTTGATTTTAGTGCAAGATCACTATTAGTACATGTAAAATTGGTTACTACTCAGTAAATTGATTTTCCCTTGCATGCTTTTAAGGAAACTTCATCACAAGGTGTGGCTTGTGGAAAGGAAGCTTGTGATTGTTATTCAGGTTGTTTTGTCAAAAGGTCAAGCCTCAAGATCATCGTCCCTACAAATAAAAAAAAATGTATTTCCGCTCAGTAAAATTAGTTGATATTGGGTGATTTTAACCAGACTTCACAGTGAAGCTGCACCTCTTTTCGCTCAGTAACTTTAGTCTCCCTTGAGGAATTTAGCAAAACATTCACCACAAGGTGCGGCTCATGGAGAACTAAGCATGCGATTGTTATTCGGGTCATTTATGTAAATATACATTATCTGTACGCTCTGTGCTGTTGGGAACATCTCTGCAGTGTAAGAAAGCATGCTTTTCTTTCGAGAAAAAAGATCCAGGTTCGAGTCCTTGCGGGGAACCTGGCACACTTACATAGCTGTATAAACTTCGTTCTGAGATAACCACTACTTTAAAATAAATACATACGATAAAACTGTTCATTACACAATTGTACTAGTGTTAAAAAATAATTCAGCAATATTTATATGCGCTTCCATAAAAATGAAGCTGATATACGTAGTGTTGCCCTTATCGTAAAATATCTAAATGTTTATAACTGTATATAATACATTCATCCAAACTGTCATTTTGAAAACAGACAAAGCCAAAAGACAAAAGACAATTTAACTATAATGCTTTGAATACAATTATAATATAACATTATTGTTTATCTATATAGTACTGAAGTCGGCAAACTCAGATTTTGTCACCTCCCCAAATTTGGAGATATGTCACTTAACTGATAATCGATCTGTCAAATTCTTGCTAATGTCATGTTAATAATATTATTCTTTCACTGCCTTGAAAACATGTCCGTACTCCCCATGGAATTATTCATGTATTATAGCTTTTCTTGTTAATAGACCAAAATAAAGTAATCCCAGACTTTTCATAAGCTTTAGCACAATATTGTTTAACATGATCTTTAACGACAGTAAGGCAAGATATTAAAAGTTTGGAGATATTTGTAGTGTTGCAAGAACTAGAATTGGAAATAAAACGGGATTTATATGGTCGTTTGTGTAATTTGGGAATCCAGAATATCGTTGGATGTATGTTTAGCTTTTCGTCTATTCCAGCCTTAAAAATCTTGCACTGAGTGATATGCGTCGAAAAACATTATCTTCAGTAGATTGCACTGGAGTATACGAAGTAGTACTTCCGAGTTCCTGTGATATAACATTGACGTAATGCAGGCGTCAAACAACAAATGTATTAGTAGCTGCTTTTTTTATTTTACGATCTTACGAAATGAAAACACAGGTCTAGGCGGAAATATGGAGGAGTTAGCCGTATAGTACTTAATATTGTTATCTATGATGTTATAAATAGTATTTTTCCAAGTAGAAAGATAATTTGGGTCAGCATGTTCTCTACGACATTATTTAATATTAAAATCATCAATGGATTGAATGATTTGACCAAGATATGCATTAAAATCAATCACAGAAGGCAATCTATAATTTGGACCTAGAAAACAAATGCTGAATACTTTATCTATAATATCTAAATTACAGTATTGACATGACCGGCCGCAGCATAGCAAAATTTAGATGTTCTACACTCGTATTCTTTAGGAGTATTATTTACTATATCAAGGTAAAACACTATTTTGTTGTAGTTGAAAATCATATTTCTAATTGAATTTTTGTATTTATAACAAATTATTGGATTTTCGGATTTTTTTAAATATTTAGGAATAGAATCAACATCAGCTACACGATTATCTCGAAAAATACTTGGTATATCAATGAAATCAATGACCTTATTAAGATTACGATTTTTTAGAAAATGTCTGACGTAATCAGACTCCTTGTCAATATGGGCTCGGAGAACATGCTGCGTATAGCTTTGAATTACGGAAGCAGTGCTATACAAATGATTTTTTGAATGAAAATTGTGTCTGCTTCTTTATCAATAAGCTTAAGTGAAGAAATGGATAAAGAGGTGAGACAAGAAAGCATCGAGTGATTTCCAGACTGTTTAAAAATAGTATGTAAATCAGCGACGGACATAGCAATACGTGATTGTGGAATTGCAAGATAAATAATTTTAACAAATGCACGTCTTAGCATTGCACTTAATGATAAAAGGAAACACTTTGCGTCTAGATTGAATTAAACGATGTCTTAATGGAGACGATACGTGATATTCTTTCAAAACAGATGATCCAAGAGGTGTTAAAAAAATGAACCGTTATTAAAAATCCTGGTAAAATTATTCGAATGAACATGGAATGAGGTTGCCGAATGCAGATTTAAAGGTGTAAGACGTACACATGGTTTAGATCTAAAAAATGTAGAGTTATTATGTGGAATTTGTATAGATGACGCAGAGTGTTACCGAAGAGGAGAAATATTTATTTTAAAGGTTTTTGTTAATGGACTAATGTAAATTTAAATGTAATACCATTCTGTGAAAATCGAAAGAAGGGCCAATTAGTAATTATTAAAAATACTACGTTATTACGTATCAACGATCCGTTATTAATAACAGACGGAGGGTTAATAGGGGTCCAAATCTCAACACAAGTGTCTAATTCAAGATCGCAAAGAAATGTTAAGGAAAATCCTATTAAAAAGGGCCAAATTGTCGGTGAACTCAAAAACTTCAACATGGTATACATAGCAGATGTGTTTAAGTTTGAAACTGGATCTATGAAAGTCATACAATCCCTGTGGGATTGGATGTACAGGATGTCATTTTACCGCCGACACATGGCACAAACAACACTATTGTGATAATAGAAATAAGTATAAAAGTCGCCAGGAAAAGCATGCTTTCACAGAACACAGTATACCCTTACACACCCAAAAGGACAAACATGAATGGCAATGTTCATAAGAAATAAAGGCATATGACGTCACAAACAGAAAACTAGTTGCAAAAAAGGCTGCTGAGTGTTTAAAACAGGTTCTAGGGCGCACCAAACCTCACTACCTTACTGCCATCCCAATAAAACGGGACAATGTAAATAAATAAATCCGAACTATAAACTATTCTCTAACCAAAAATGCAGCAGTAAGAGGCAATATAATTAAAACACAAAGATGCTCGTGTATATAAATAAAAAAGGCATAGCCTACAAATCCACAATGAAGGTACCCTATGACTTGGCAGAATCTAGAGCAACACACAGCTTCCAAACACAATGGCATCGTCGGTCCACACTGTACTAAAACCAAGGAGCAATATTTAATTAATTATACAATGAAAAATACAAAATACAACAGAAAGGGTGGTTAAGACAGGGTTACCGACTTGGAACGGTCGGTAGGCAATAAGGCCTACATGTTAGCCTGAATCGATTTTATGTCTAAACAATCCTCGCTATTATCCTGTCTTCAGCGCTCAAATAGACAAGACGGTGTAAATAAAACTAAATCTCATCAAAAGGAATTCTCTAATAATAAAATTCACATCTAGAGATACTAACAAAGGTTGTTGTAAAGCTATATAAAATATAAAATAAGAAATATCTCAGGGTGTATCTACAAAATTGTACTGAACAACCACAGCAGTTGCAACCAGAGAGAAAACCAATCTAGGGTACGACCAGAAAACCCGAGGGACGAAAGCTCATGCACCTACCTCCCGTGGTCGGGGTTTCAGTAGTTGCAATCATAGAGTCCCTAGAGGTTGTCCAGTCATCGTACAAGGGTAGAGTGAAGCGTAGTGACTGACTGTATAGAGGTCACTAAAAATGTATATGCATATCATCTTCGGGATAGCTCAAATTTCTGTACCATTTTAAAAATTGAGTTCTGGTCGGGCTAGAGGGCGTGAACGGTAGCAAGCATTTCTCTACCGTTCATGAATAGTCTAAATCAAACCGAGACTGCAATATTTTATCATGTTCGACGATTTATTACCATATTTCTCCTTTCATACCTTTTTTGTAATACCAAAGGGTTGTATCCTTTTCTGACAAATTTTCTGATTAGTTTTGTAAAGTGGTCAGGAAACCCGACAGATCCCTTTAACTTTCGAAGTTTACAACCACATCTCCATTAAAATAAGGATTGTCGCAAAAGTTATTTAATGTTGTTGCTGTACTTCTCCAGTAGGTTATCGTTGCAGTGGTAGAATTTTGAGAAATATCTACGTAGTTTGTGATAACGAAAACCCTGCTGAAGGAGTTTTCTTGTAATAACTTTAATTTCGATCATTGAAGAAATATAAAAAAATGGACAGGGAAGTCTATAACATCATTACAGGCTCTAGCAAAACAAATGAGCTGGGTGATATAAACTCCGTATGATGTAGCACGAGGTACATCCCCATTAAGGTGTGAATAGTTAACGATGTTAAAGTTGAAATCATCTCTCTTATCATAGATTTTAGTATGTCTGAAATCATTAAAAAGTGGGAGATGAAAATCAAATAATGCTGCTTCAGTATCCGAACTGTTGGCTTTATTCAACACGAGCTCTGGTGGATAGATGTTAATAACGGATTATCAATATTTAGTATGACATCTAGATACCGAGATGTATTATTAAACGCATCAATAACCTAACTCTGGCTAGCAGGTGACAAAATCAACATGAAATCTCTTTCATAGCAGTAAAAAAACAAATCTGCGACAAGTTGCGCACTGTTCGTATACATCGGAATACCAACGACCTGGCGGTAAACACTTTTACCGTATCTTATAAAGATGTTATAGAGAATGAAATATAACGCTCTATAAACATCAGAACAAGTCCACAAATTATAATTATCAGTAGTGGTGTTTATAATGAAAACCCTGACGGTATTACAAGCTAGTCACGTTGTACCTTCTCTAGCAAATGTTTTCTGAATACGCTAAAGCAATTTATCTTTGATTAGAATATGTGGTAGAGTAGTATATAGTGTGTACATGTCGTAGGTGCTTAGAGAATATGCATGGAAATGTTTACACCGTAGTTTATCAAGGATTTCTCCAGCGTGTTTGATAGAACGAAACAGATTGGTTCCTGAGTTTTCAAAGGCCTTTCTTCTCTAATCCCGGAAAGTCAGGAAGTCACTAGTTTTGTTATATTGGTTGTGGTACATGAACTTGAATTAGCAATAAAACGTGCTTTGTGTAGAATAATTACATAGATGATTGCAGAAGAATCACATATTCATTGATTAAAGAAGAATTGCATAACTGATTAAAGAATGCTTGCATTTGCAATGTAAACACAGGATAAAATTGTCCTTCTGAAGTTTACCATTGGTAATTAATGTATACGATTTGTCATGCGTATGTTTTGTTGCCTGCCTTTCATTTGTTGCTTTCGTCTTGTTTTCGTGCGGGATTATTGAATGTGGAATCATTATCCGTGGGTGAAAAAAACACATATGACCTTTCATTTTCAATGGCATTCATTTTAAATCAAGTTAAATGAAAAGAAGTGTTGTGCACTACTTACACAACAGACATGAACACATCAGAATGGACTAGATCTGTTAATAATATTAGTTTCGTCTCCCTGGCAAACAGCGTAGTGAGTTATCTGAAGTTAACAGTTCAAAAGGTTTATGGCTGAAGTATAGGGTAAATATAATAAAACATGTTTATTTTCATATCACACCCTATATCATTTCCTCAACTAATATCAGCTCTCGGGCTGATATGGCGTCTCAGGCCTAATATAGGATTGTTCTCTATATAAACACTTTTTATTACATGTATAAGTACTGATAACAATGAAATCCGGAAATAAGGAGATAAATATAGTGTTTTTTTAGTGACAGCGTGTTCCCAAATCCGTTTCATGTAATGTAAAGAAATATAAAAATATCGGACAGGGAAAGCAGCATTCAAGGACGACAGTCAACCACAAAACACAAAAACAAACACGCAAACAGACAAACGAGAAGGCAAAAGTAATAAAAAATGCAAACGACATCACAAACACAAAAGGGTTGACAATAGGGCTACCGCCTTAGATCGGTCAGTGGCAACAAAGGCCACTGGGGGTATAAACCGGTTCTAGGGATCACCAAACATCACACTTACCCTACTGTCATCCCATTAAAATAGGACAGTGTAAATAAAGAAATCCCCGCCATGATCTAATCTCTAACCAACAAGGCAGCATCAATAGGCAACATAAGTAAAACACAAATATACTCGTGTAAATATAATACAAAAAAACAATAGCCTAGAAAGCCACAATGAAGGTACTCAATGACTTGGCAGAAGCCAGAGCAACAAGAGAATAAACCATTAAGGGCACGACATGAAAGAACATAGACAAACATCAAACGCCATATTTGATATATTCATTTTCGTCAACAAATAGTTTTTATACAAATACATAGAGAATAATAAAAAAAATATTCATATTATAAAGATGAAACGACGTAATTTAAGCTTAATATTTGCTTTGATAGTATCGACATTTTCGTTCATTTTCCCAGTTAGTTTTAATCATTTTGATAGAACATTCATTTCGTCTTGAACACATAAGTTAATATTATACGAGTATATTACTTGTGTCGTGCATTGTGTGCTTTGGCAAACAATTACTGCTCAAGAAATGTAAAAAGATTGGACAGGATGTAGCATTCAAGGACGACAGTCAACCACAAAACACAGAAAAAAACACGCAAACAGACAAACAAGAAGGCAAATGTAATAATTAAAGCAAACGACATCACAAACACAAAAAGGTTGACAATAGGGCTACCGCCTCGGAACGGTCAGTTGCAAAGTAGGCCACTGGGGGTTTAAACCGGTTCTAGGGTGCACCAAACCTCACACTTACCCTACCGTCATCCCATTAATGTATACGATTTAGGAAGGCGTCATCATAGGGTCCACAGCCTGTCCGGTCATCGTACAATTAAAGAGGAAAGCATAGTGGCGAACTGTGAAAGAGTCCACCACCAAGCAAGCATTACGTTGCAAAATGATAGGGTCATAACCTCTTTTGATAAACTTTTTAACAAGTTTAACAAAGATAGTATGAAAGTGATCATGACCAAGAATCTTACGAAGTTTATAAATCACATCACCATAGAAGTCAGGTTGTGATAGTCCTTGTCACAGAAGAGTCCTTAAATTACTTTTATATTTGGAAAGAAGATCAGGGTTACGATAATACAACTTTGCAAAGGTTTTACGAATTTTATGGTAACGGTAACCCTGATTGAGTAGCTTTTTTTATACAAAGATTACGAATATTAAATTCCTCAACTCGACTACAAGCTCTTGAAAAACGAATAAGTTGAGACACATACACCCCATAAGAAGTTGCTCGGGGAACATCCCCATCCAAGTGGGGGTAATTAACAATGTCAAAATTAAAATCATCTCTCTTGTCATAGAGTTTGCTAATTATTTCCCCATTTTCAAAAGGAAGATCTAAATCAAGAAAAGAAGCGTTATTATAAGATATATTAGCTTTATTAAAGTCAGACATAATTACGTTTGTAGCTTTCCATAAACACTAAGCAGCTACCTTAGTTTTTGTCCATCAGCATGGGCATTAATTTATTTTGGTCTATAAAAAATTCAGGAGACGTTCTGGATAGAATGTTCAATAAAGGTCAAGTTTCATCAATAAGCACTTATGACTTCTCTACACTATATACAACCTTACCTCATCACCTTATTAAAGACAAGCTAATTTCTCTTTTTCAAAAAACATTCGCTTGAGAAAATACTACATTTTTGGCATGTAATAATATTAAAGCGTTTTTTACTAACGGCAGTTTAGACAATTATACTATGTGGACTTGCTATGAAGTTTGTGAAGCACTCGTCTTCCTATTAGATAATATTTTCGTATGGTACCACCGTTTATAGACAAATTGTTGGTATCCCTATGGGTACGAACTGTACACTACATGTCGCAGATTTGTTTTTATTTTGCTATGAAAGAGATTTCATGTTGAGTCTTTCACCAGATACCCAGGCAGATGTTATTGAAGCTTTTAATGACACCTCTCGGTATCTGGATGACATACTGAACATTGACAACCCTTTCTTTCCAACTATGGTTGATAATATTTATCCTCAAGAACTTCGGCTTAATAAAGAAAATATATCTGATAATAACGCTTCTGTTCTTGATTTAGATCTCTCGATTGAAAATGGTAAAATAATTAGTAAAATCTATGACAAGATTGATGATTTTAATTTTGACATTGTTAATTATCCCCACTTGGATGGGGATGTTCCCCGAGCAACTTCTTATGGGGTGTATCTGTCTCAACTTCGTTTTTCTGGAGCTTGTACTCGAGTTGAGGACTTTAATATTCGTAATCTTTGTATAACTAAAAAGTTACTCAAGCAGGGTTACCGTTACCATAAACTTCGTAAAACCTTTGCAAAATTTTATTATCGTAACCCTGATCTTCTTTCCAAATATAAAAGTAATTTAAGGACTCTTCTGCATCAAGGACTATCACAACCTGACTTCTATGGTGATGTGATTTATAAACTTCGTAAGATTCTTGGTCACGATCACTTTCATACTATCTTTGTTAAACTTGTTAAAAAGTTTATCAAAAGAGGTTATGACCCTATCATTTTGCAACGTACTGCATGCTTGCAGGTGGACCCTTTTACAGTTCGCCACTATGCTTTCCTCTTTAATTGTACGATGACCGGACAGGCTGTGTACCCTATGATGACGCCTACCTAAAGCCAATTGGGACGGTGGCGTTTGATGTTTGTCCATGATCTTTCTTGTCGTGCCCTTAATGGTGTATTCTCTTACTGCTCTGGCTTCTGCCAAGTCATTGAGTACCTTCATTGTGGCTTTCTAGGCTATTGTTTTTTTGTATTATATTTACACGAGCATATTTGTGTTTTACTTATATTGCTATTGATGCTGCCTTGTTGGTTAGAGATTAGATCATGGCGGGGATTTCTTTATTTACACTGTCCTGTTTTAATGGGATGACAGTAGGGTAAGTGTGAGGTTTGGTGCACCCTAGAACCGGTTTAAACCCCCAGTGGCCTACTTTGCCAATGACCGTTTCAAGGCGGTAGCCCTGTTGTCAACCCTTTTGTGTTTGTGATGTCGATATTTATCATTACTTTTGCCTTCTTGTTTGTCTGTTTCCATGTTTGTTTCTGTGTTTTGTGGTTGACTGTCCTCCTTGAATGCTACTTTCCCTTGCCGATCTTTTTATATTTCTTTTTTTTTACATTGTATGAAATACAGGTCAGCAACACTCAATATATGTTTTCTACTGAACGGCATATAACTGATGATTTTTTCGAGGGACTTACACATATTAGGTTAATGCCTGTCACAATTACATAGCGGATTCCTATGTAGATTTCTTTACGAAGTGCTGTAATCGCGAAAGATCAAATCAAAATGCAGTAACTGCCTGCATGAGAAAAGAGTTGGAAATTATCGAATTATGTATACAATTTTAAGAATCAAATGCCTGTCTGCTTCTAAGAAAGTCATCTAACAGTTTTTTATGTTTCCTTAATTATCCGTAATATTCCTGCTGCTAGTTTGCAGTCTCACAATCTCGTTAAAATCAGACCGTTTATCTCGCTTCGATACTATACACTACTAAGGATCTGACAACACTGCATTGAAGGTCACGTTGGAGGTCACGTCAGACTGACCTTACGATTAGCAGATTAGCAGATTACTGCCTTCTGTTTAGACTGTTTCACTGCGCATGTCACATTTCAATCAAACGTTGTGGAGCAGTCTACGTTTGGTATTGAAAGAGACAATGTCCCTAAATTTAGCTTATAAAACACAAAATAACTGCGATGACCAACATAACACACCAGCCATTATTGAAACAAACAAGAAGATTGTTTGATGGAATTCAATAACGGTGCAAATAAATCATGTAAATAGATGTACCGATTCGTGGGGTTGAACCCACACTAAAATTACACTCGCAGAACGTCGCAGTTGTCTATTGCCGCTACCGACTGAGCTAAGCGGACCAGACGTACTAATGCATACTATTTAGAACACCTAATGTCGCAATAATCTCGGTAAAATATATATATTTTAGTTGCCATTTAGTGAATTTCTTTGAATTTATCGTGCAATCCACAGCAATAATACACGAAGACTTTTTCTTTTTTCGGATATAGATCTATGTGTGGTATGTGGATTTTCGTTTGTTCAGTTTTCTCGAACATCATCTGAAATGCATATGAAACGCGCGATTTATTGGTTGAATTTAGTTGAACTTCTCATGAATATTGATTAGATGAAAGGTCGATCTGACGTGACCTCCAAGGCAGTGTTGCCCAATCCTATAGCGGAGAGTATCAAAGCATAATTAGGATATGATTTTAATAAGATAGCAAAGTTCCAAGACCTTCAACAATACAATAACACATTTTCTGTGTGTTAATTTAAATGCATTGCTTCCGATTGTGTTCATGAGTATTCGTTGATATGTATTGCGTTCGTTATCGTTTCATAATAAGATAAACCACGAAATCTCTTTTGATAACCATGTATACAAAATTCAATAAAGTAGCAAGCAAGCAAGCGAGGGGTGATCAAAAAATAATGAGACTGTTGCTGTAAAACATGTTTCTCTTCATAAAATGTCTTAATATCACCATGAAATACACTTGTATACCGTATCTACATAATAAATAAATTATATTTAATTCAAAGAAAAAGAAATAAGACGATCTTATTAGAGAGTGTTGTTATGGTTACACAATTATGCTAGACTGGGTCAGTAAAATGTATGCACATTATTAAACATTGATTTTTAAGAATACATTGTTATAATATCTACATTAATGCACCAATTTTAGCGCGAGTTCGTCTGCTTCCTGACTGACGTCATTTGTGCCGTTAGGCCAACTTTCAAAGTCAGGAGGCATGAGAGGTGTTGCCTCCTATAATTACCTCTTATGAACAGGCTCAGTAAAACCGAGTCTGCTACTTTTCTCTCTTGTTTGTGTTTGTTGCTTACAAGGGATCACCTTTTCAGTATTTATTAAAATCAGCAAAACAAGCAACTGTTACTTAGCAGAAGATCTGTTAAAAATGCCATCAACTGATTCAAAGGAAAATCGCGCAATTATAATATTTTGTTATCAGTTAGACAAAACACCTACACAAACCTATGATATGATTCAGAGAGCGTCTACAAAACCTAAAGTTGCTCGTGCACTTGTTTTTAGATTGCATCGATGTTTTAAGGAAGCTCGAAAATGACGAGGGGCGCGGAAGAAAGACGATAATCGACGCAACGGTAATTTAATGATCAAAGACGTTGTCTATGGTGATCGACGTGTAACGATCAGACACATATGCGATCAGACTTTTAGTTACGGAACTGTTCATAAGGTATTAATAAATCATTTGTATATGCACAAAGTAAGCTCCAGATGGATTCCTCGTTTGCTTCCTAATGAGAACAAAATCAACCGTGTTAGGGCCTCTAGAAAGTTCTACAGCGGTATCGCAGACAACGGACTGCATTCCTCAACGGAATTATAATGACGGATTGGACGTGGTTGTTTCTATATGGCCCGGAAACCAAAGAGCAGTCCCGTCAATGAAAAACGCCATCCTCACCCCCACCCAAGAAGGTTCGAAACTATACATCGACGGGGAAGCAGATGTATATATTGTTTACAGATATACATGGTATAATCCTTCAGCATGCCATGCCGATGGGGCAAAGAGTGAATTCCGATTATTATTCTAAGGTATTTAAACAACAAAATAGTCTAATGTTAGCTATAAAATAAGCAAATTTTTAATAATAATATATTTCATTTTGAGTCGTTTTTAAAGCGTGATATGTTGATTTCTATGCCATGTTCTACGCAGAGATCTCGTGCGGGAAATGTTACAGATGAGGCCGGTGATCGAATGGAACTCTTGTTACTACACCAGGATAATGCTCCTGCGCACTCGGCGAAATCAACTCAACTGGAAACTAATCTGCTGGGCTTCGAATCTGTAGTACATCCCCCATATAGTCCAGACCTCGCCCCCAGTGGACTTTGTTTCTTCTTTTTTTCCGGTAGTTAAGTCGGAATTGAAAAGTAAAACAGTTTTGAGTCATTCAAACATTACTTCAGGTCTAGATGCCCAATGGTATATAATTATAAAAAAAGAAAATGTTATACATCCAACAGGAAGAGTAGCATTCACAGAATACAGTCACTCCAAGAAGCATTACACCGCAAAGATGATTCGAAAAGTACATCACAGACACATTTAGTAAAGAAGCACATCACAACATAGAAGGGTTGAAAACAGGGGTACCGCCTGAATGTTTGACCAGTGTATTCAGCAAAAAAAAAAAGGGGTATCTCGTGTATGGGAGGGTACTTCGAGAAACTTTAGAATTACACAACGTGTTTGCGGAATAAAGAGTCAGTTTCATTTTGATATTCCAAATACCTTTTAAGTTACAAGATCAGTATTTTTTATCACCTCTCGTAAGCATGCACATTTTGGATTCCTTGGATATCCACTTTGATACACATGGTGCTCATTAAACCGTTTAAGAATTAAACTATTGAGTTCGAGTAGGCTGTACTTGTAATTAATTCAGTTTAGCATAACCAGTATCAAACGTATTGATTCTCATTAAATCAAGCTTGGTTGCTATGATACGAATGTTTGAACGCAATTGCTTTTCTGTGTCAAAATAAGTATAAAGTCGAACAGGAAATGCAGCTTTCACAGAACACGGTAAACATCAAAATACACTCTGAAATTAATTTATTATTCGTCAAAATCCCGCTAAACACGACTATAATAGCCTTTGCGTCCATTGTACTCAGCCTTCGAGTTACTCGCAAGCTGATCAGGATGTATAATGTCCGGCTGCTGATCAGTCATTCCCCCCCCCCCCCCCCCCCCCCACCTCAACCCCCAGAAAAATGGAAATTGGTGAACACAATAAATACAAAAACATATTTCAGTCTCGGTTTGATTGATACTGTTCATAAACGGTAGTGAAAAGTGCTAGCTACAGTTCACGCCTTCTTGTCCCGGATTGAGCAGAACTCAATATTTAAAATGCCAATAGTACATACATTTGAGCCATCCCGAATATGGTATGCATATGACGGTGAACATGGAACCATCAATGCGGTATTTTCACACCATTTAATGGCCAGCGGCGTATGTTCCAAGTTTCTAACAAAAACGCGTTGCCCTAAACGAGAAAACAATGGGCGATATAAACAAAATGGAATTTAGCTCGGAGCAGAGGTTATGAAGGTAACATTCAAAGAACTAAATTAAAAAGCAGACAACATATCCTAAGGATGATTAAACAATACTCAGAACCTTTAAAGGCTGGAGTAGTTGAACCACCTATTCGAAATTCTAGTAAGAAGTCAAGAAACATCCTTTGTCACATAAATGGAATGGTATTAATTCGAAGAAAGTATATATATGTAGCGGAGTAAGGGTTAGCTACTGTAACGAATGCACATTATTCCACGTTAACCCGAGCTGCGTAGTTTATAACCTATGTCGAATTTAGCCCCTATTGACAAATACATGTGAGTACTTTATTTAGCTGTTTTAACGAAGTTTTTTACAGTTGTGGCTGTTCGCTTTATAATTATATTGAGCCAGCGTTCATTGTAAACACATAGACTGCACTGAACAGCGATCTCGATCATTGTATCAGTAATTCAATCAACTTTATTAACTTCTAATGCGCTTCTAAAGAGCCTAATCAATTGTGAGTTGTAATAGCGATTCTAGTGTGGTTAACATCTCGTGGTAATAGCTTTAAGGTTCTATGGCAGAACTTAAAGATGTCAATGAGTGTAATACTATTCTAATCTGATAGATAAATAAAATAAAATGACTAGAGTATTTTCATTACCAATATTGTTTGCCTTGTTAACATCATAGGTTAAAATTCTAGGCAATTAATTACTAATTCGTAATGTTTCAAGCAAGCAAGCGCAAATATATATTTTTTTAATATTGGTATGAAATTATCTTGAAAATGTATCCTTCTTCATTACCTGCAAAGCATTCAACACCAAGTAAAGATAGATAATAATATAAAGGCCGAAAAGGAAATGAAGCTTTCACAGAATACAGCCAATCAAAAACACGCTTTCAAACAAACAACAACAAGAAGGAAGGCTTTTGGTATCACAAACCCTTTGACAATAGGGCTCACTGAGGGTATAAACTGAGTCTACCATGAGACTATTCCAATAAATTGTAGCCACAGTTGTTTGGTAAGAGACCAGTGGATCTCCAAAAAGAATTGTTTTGAGTCAAACTGTGCATAAGGGGCAATTCGTATGTAAACGAGTGTGGAGTAATTGTGCTTTTCTACTGTCATGGTAGTAATAATTAGGAGGCAGACTAGTGTCATGTTTCAGATATATTTTTTAAAGAATTCAGTGATTATTTTTTCTTACTTCTAGTGGGAGCTGGTTCCATTAACGAACTCCCTAGGATCGAAGGAGTTAAGGTGAAGGTTAGTTCTTGAGGTAAGAATTGCAAATCAATTGCATTTCTTAAATTGTATCGAGATGACTAGCTAGCTAGTTGTGGGACTAAATTGGAGATGTAATGATGGGTAACATGGTTGATCATTTTGTGAAAGAGAATCAGCTTATATTTAGATCGACGAGATTCAAGATTTTTTTAGCTTGACTCTTGATTAAGTTTATAGATTGATACAAGTTTAGTAGTGCCTGTAGCAATTCTAGCAACTTCGATTTAAATTGTATCGAGTTCTAGTTTTTCGTTGTTTGTGCACTTATCCCAGATAACATCAGCATACTCTAAAATAGGTCTTATGAAGAATATGTTGGACACCCGCGTTTATTTTATTCCACTTGGATTTTGAACAAGGAATTACAACCGGGAATTGAACATTAGCCGGAAAAGAAATCATTCAGTAGAAATTCACAGCTGTTGAATTCACAACAACAAATCTCATCGAGTCACTTGTTGATGGAGTCCTCTTATTTGATAAATGTTACAGGGAAACTGAATATACATACCCATTAAATACTCTTTGTATATTTCCACTGCGACCATAACTAGTGGTAGATTATTATATACGAGTGTAATCATTATATCGGCGTCGCATAGGTTAGATAGATCCGACAACTTGTGTGCACATAACTGAGATATGTAGGGTTCAACGTTCAACGTTCTGACAACGATCGATATATCGATCTATCGGTGTTATCGGTGTTCTCCGTTTCTCTTTGTTTGTACTTTCGAGACTGACTTCTATGGTGATGTGATTTATTAACTTCGTAAGATTCTTGGTCATGATCACTTTCATACTATCTTGGTTAAACTTGTTAAAAAGTTTATCAAAAGAGGTTATGACCCTATCATTTTGCAACGTACTGCATGCTTGGTGATGTACCCTTTTACAGTTCGCCACTATGCTTTCCTCTTAAATTGTACGATGACCGGACAGGCTGTGGACCCTATGATGACGCCTACCTAAAGCCCATTGGGACGGTGGCGTTTGATGTTTGTCTATGATCTTTCTTGTCGTGCCCTTAATGGTTTATTCTCTTGTTGCTCTGGCTTCTGCCAAGTCAATGAGTACCTTCATTGAGGCTTTCTAGGCTATATGGTTTTTTTATCTTACGTTAATGACAATGAGAATAAATACTGAAAAACGGATCCCTTGGAAGCAACAAACACAAACAAGAGATAGAAGTAGCATACTCGGTTTTATTGGGTCTGTTCATGAGCGGTAACCATAGTAGAAAAGAACTGTAAATGGGTCACCCACCAAGCATGCAGTGCGTTGCAAAATGAATAGTAGCATAACCCCCTTTTGATAAACCTTTTAACAAGTTTAACAAAGATAGCAGGAAAAGTGATCATGACCAAGGATCTTACGAAGTTTGTAAATTCGGTCACCATAGAAGTCAGGTTGTGATATTCCTTGTCACAGAAGAGTTCTTAAATTACCTTTATATGTGGAAAGAAGATCAGGGTTACGATAACACGTATTTACCAGTTTATTTTTTTATTAAATCTCATGTGTATGTGACACATAGGAAAAAAAATCATACACTATCTAGCTGAACGTCGATCAACATGGGATTTTCTGTAACATTTGTATTTTACACTGCAGATGTATGCTAACACAAAGAAAACCCTTCTTTTCCAATTAATTATTGCCTTAAATAATAAAAAGTATAGACTTATTTTCTATTTTACTTTTGTCTCTAGGTCCGTTAGTTTTCATGGGAGGTAATTTAAAGGTGTGATACATTATTGATCTCATTGTCCGTCGTCGTTGTTCGTCCGTCACACTTTAACCGGCAACCTAACCTTGGCCATTACACATTTTGTTACATATGTTCAATAACTCTGACTGTCATTTTGAAAGTGTTATGTCACTTTCATAAAAACTTTAATCTGCTTCCAAACCAACCATATGACTGGCCATAACTTTAAAAGTGTTTGACTTACGTTCATGAAACTATATACACTTATTCATCAGTCAATAACTCTGACATTCATTTCAGTCGAAAAAAACTTTAACATACAACCTAACCACGCTCATAACTGCATGGCCATATCTTGAATATTTCTTTGGGTAAGATAAAGATGCTTGTGAATTTCCATGCACATAATTCAAATACTGTTTAAATAATAGGTCAGTTTGCAGGTTTAAGTGGGACGGACGACTACGGACAAAGTGATCCCTAAGTGTCTGCCATGCTACGAAGGTGACACAAGAACAAATGGCATTGTGTTGTGTGACAACAAATAGGAATATAATGGGTACGTCAGCTCACCTTTTTGGTAGTTCACTGCCGGTTTCTCACCATTTCCCATCCTTACACTGTGTTATTGCGTCCATAAGCCATAGGCTGACATGTTCATGGTATCAACGTAATTGATATGGTTAAATCAAACATTTCTATAAATGAATTGTCTTGCAAAGACATAATTATGTCTTCGCTCGAAACCCGCAAAAAATGGCGATTTAGCACTACACTCATTTTATAAAATTGCCAACAGAGCCAACTATACCATTATTTTCCGGTATCGTACCTTTCTCTCTCGCTTAAAACTGTAACAGGCGTTTCGGTGGCCGAGTGGTTAACGACGTTGAGTTGTAAACCTTCGCTTCTCAACGCCGCAGGTTCGAATCCCACTGGGATCAGTGAGGAAGTGTCGATTCTTACGAATGGCGGGAGGTGTACAATACTGGTTCTGCCCAGGAAAAACTGGGTGATCTGCCTCCATCACAAAAAAATCGACCGTCATATATAATGTGTTGGAAATGACGTAAAACACCATACAAACAAACAAACAAATAAAACTGTAACGGACCAAAACACATTCGTCCCCAGCCCATCCCCCAGATAGTTAGGAAGCTTAACAGACTGTTCTTTTAAATGAGTTCAGTTGTGAAGTTTTTATTATTATAAAGACAGAATTCAAAATGAATAACATTGACATTATGAAATTAAAGGAAAACAAGAGCATGTATCATCTAATTGAAATAAGAACATGTTTTGTAGCATTAGTTTCCGAGCCAGAAAGTCTACTCAAAGAAAAAGAAATTAATGTTTTTACCAAATTAAACATGTCATTCGTCAGTGTTCTTCATTGAGATTATGTGTATATACACACTCCAATATATAGTCAATCTTCCAATCTCTCTCTATTGCAAACAAATATTTAATAACTTAATGTGGATGTGTGAATCATGCTTCATCTTGTTTCTACTTGTAATTCTCATTTTACATTAATTGCCAGACCGAAATATCATAATTGTCAGATCAAGATATCAAATACACACGGATAAACAAACAACCAGAGGAGTGATATCAAAGTTTTGACACCAATTCGTTATCTCTAAAAGTGTACGTAAACATCAGCACTATGTAATGGTATGAGCATTATTTACAGTACAAACTGATTCAACGCTACAGAGTTCACCCCACCATGCTCCATTTATGCCAATGGCGAAAACAGTACAAAATTTCCGACAACTATACTGGTTAATAGATATGTATTTGGAGTCAAGTTGTGGCTAATAAAATAATTATCGGAGCCTACTCAAACCGTTTAAACCAAGGTAGAATAAACAAGTTTGTTTCTGTTGTCTAATAAATATGATATTACTGTCTAATCAAAACATTGGTATAAACTAATTTCAGGTGGCTAAATAATATCGTATTAGAACCTACACAAACCGTTGGAACAGACGTAGATTAAACTAGTTTCTGGAGTTGAACATGTTGAATGAATATCCTATAAGAGCCTACACAAACCGTTAGAACAGACGTAGATTAAACTAGTTTCTGGAGTTGAACATGTTGAATGAATATCCTATAAGAGCCTACACAAACCGTTAGAACAGACGTAGATTAAACTAGTTTCTGGAGTTGAACATGTTGAATGAATATCCTATAAGAGCCTACACAAACCGTTCGAACAGACGTAGATTAAACTAGTTTCTGGAGTTGAACATGTTGAATGAATATCCTATAAGAGCCTACACAAACCGTTAGAACAGACGTAGATTAAACTAGTTTCTGGAGTTGAACATGTTGAATGAATATCCTATAAGAGCCAACACAAACCGTTAGAACAGACGTAGATTAAACTAGTTTCTGGAGTTGAACATGTTGAATGAATATCCTATAAGAGCCTACACAAACCGTTAGAACAGACGTAGATTAAACTAGTTTCTGGAGTTGAACATGTTGAATGAATATCCTATAAGAGCCTACACAAACCGTTAGAACAGACGTAGATTAAACTAGTTTCTGGAGTTGAACATGTTGAATGAATATCCTATAAGAGCCTACACAAACCGTTAGAACAGACGTAGATTAAACTAGTTTCTGGAGTTGAACATGTTGAATGAATATCCTATAAGAGCCTACACAAACCGTTAGAACAGACGTAGATTAAACTAGTTTCTGGAGTTGAACATGTTGAATGAATATCCTATAAGAGCCTACACAAACCGTTAGAACAGACGTAGATTAAACTAGTTTCTGGAGTTGAACATGTTGAATGAATATCCTATAAGAGCCTACACAAACCGTTAGAACAGACGTAGATTAAACTAGTTTCTGGAGTTGAACATGTTGAATGAATATCCTATAAGAGCCTACACAAACCGTTAGAACAGACGTAGATTAAACTAGTTTCTGGAGTTGAACATGTTGAATGAGTATCGAGTTGAACATGTTGAATGAATATCCTATAAGAGCCTACACAAACCGTTAGAACAGACGTAGATTAAACTAGTTTCTGGAGTTGAACATGTTGAATGAATATCCTATAAGAGCCTACACAAACCGTTAGAACAGACGTAGATTAAACTAGTTTCTGGAGTTGAACATGTTGAATGAATATCCTATAAGAGCCTACACAAACCGTTAGAACAGACGTAGATTAAACTAGTTTCTGGAGTTGAATGAATATCCTATAAGAGCCTACAAAAACCGTTGGAACAGACGTAGATTAAACTAGTTTCTGGAGTTGAATGACTATCCTATAAGAGCCTACAAAAACCGTTGGAACAGACGTAGATTAACCTAGTTTCTGGAGTTGAACATGTTGAATGAATATCCTATAAGAGCCTACACAATCCGTTGTTACAATTATAGCTTTAACTAGTTTCAAAACTATAATGAATGTATAACATTGGAGACTGTATAAACCTTTTGAATATACGCAGATTGAACTGGAATCTGGAGTCCAATGACTAAATTTATGAGCTTACACAATACGTAGGTTTAGATTAAACTACTTTCTTTTGCATAGGAAATATTTGTTTCGGAGCCTACACACATCGTTGATACAGATACAGGTTGCGTACTGGTGTCTAATACAGATTGTTGTTATAGCCTACAAAGACCAAATATGTTTGTACCCAGGGAATTGTGACCACGTGCTGCTTCTTTTGATTAAAACACAGTACGACTGACAGACCCTTTGTAAGTAAGACTGATCCAATGAAGTAGTTAGATGTAATGCGATATCGATCATTCTTGAATTCTCCATTTCCACAACTCCGGACAGATTTTTCTCATGTGTTCTCTTCTCGTAATTATGGTACTATGTAGGCGTCTCCTAGTAAAATGCAAAACAATGAAATAATGATTACTTTTATACTAATGAAAGTTGCATGTACAATACATTCAAAATATCTATATACGCCGTCAAAACAATGTATTTTCAACTCCAACTTATATAAGTACGACGTGTTTGTGAAATATACGGTATAAACAAAGCCTATATATACCTAGGCTATAACACAGCTGTTAGTACCCGACACAATATTCTTTGGTATATATACTTAACGCCATTAAAAGTGCAAATTTGTTTTATTTTGTGTTTATTTCCAAGATCGATTGTAGTGTTGTGTACACGTTAGAAATTATCCACATTCCCTATAAATACGGTGACCTATCAAATTCAAGTATTTAAAGAAGTAAAATCGGATTGATGCAATCGATCTTGGAGACATTTTAATTAAAAATAAATACAAAATTAAAAACAAAAGCACTTTTAATGGCGTTAAGTATATATCTACCGAGGTTAATTCAGTATATTCCAAAGATAGAGAGACGACATAAACACTGTCTTTAGCATTATATGCAATGCCATAATTCAGTTAAACCAACATTATAAGCGTGATCTTTTATAATGATTTGATTTTGTTACACAATACAGAAAGAATTACTTTTCTTTCTTTCTAAGGTTTATAGTCCCTCTACCATCTGAGCCCCCGGGACGAATCCCCCGAAAGAATTAATTTGGTCCTATAGAATAAATACTGAAAAGGGGATCCCTTGGAAGCAACAATCACACACACAAGAGAGAAAAGTAACAGACTCGGTTTTATTGCGTCTGTTCATGACAGGTAATTATAAGATGGAACACCTATCACGACTCCTAGCACCGGCTTAAGCGATATTCTACTTTAAAGTAACACAGACTGGGCTTGATGATCCCAAAGGACCAGTAAATAATAACACTACTGCTTTATAGTCGGGGTGACCTTTTACTGCCGCCACACAGCACTAAACAAACGCTAGCGTGAATGACAATAAATACTGAATAGACGATCCCTTGGGAGCAACAAACACAAACAAGAGAGAACAGTTGCAGACTCGATTTTATTGAGTCTAGTCATGAGAGGTAATTATAAGTTGCAACACCTATCACGCTAAAGCAATGGCGCCATAGGAAGTCCGCTCTTCATCACAACTAAATCAAATGAGTAATTAAAATAGTCAATACACAGGACAATACACGTCACAAAGAGTGATGCCAGGGTTACCGACATGGAACAGTCAGCCGACATTACGTCCTACTGTTTTTCCTCCTACTGGCTTATAACGACTTACAGTGTATGCTATCTACACCTCCCAAATGTGTCAATCATTTATCCATTCACCCAATCAAACCAAATACGATACCTCCGACAAACAATAGCACGTGCAACTGTATTATAATACAACTCAAATCAGTATAGGGCGAAGATATGGCGTCAAGAGACTTATAAAAAGTACATCTCATCAAAATAAAACCTCTAGCAATAAAGTTAACACCCAAATGAAATAGCAAATAATACACTTAAATCTGGAACAAAACAGCAGTTGCAGCCAAAGGGAAACCCGATCAATTTTATGACCAAAAACACATGAGGGACAAAAATGCATGCGATATTTCAACACAAACAATTACAAAAGTGGAATTATTTTGCTAAAGTGCATCATTTCACCATTTTACGGAAGTGTATCACAATTCTTAACTTTGCGAATTCGAAAAGCCGATTCTTAAATTAAAGCATTTTTTTATACAAATCACAAAACAATACTTTGATGTCCTTGTTAATCCTTGTCCTATATTGTTTCTGATATGCTCGTTCTATCCACAAGGACATGAACATCTGTTATGCTGCTTTTATGTAGTCATCACTTTAAACAGTCATTGCAATACCGATATATTCCGATATATGATGCAAGAGACAATTAATATAAAGCTGAACACATTTTAAAAGCTGGATATCCGAAGAATAAGATCATGAAGACGTACACCTTAGATGGTCAGAATTAACAAATTCCGTCGAGACGATGTTGAAATCGGTCCTATTTTTAATGTCGGTATCCTACTGCGTCAGGAAGATGCAATTAGGAATAAAATCGCGGCATTTGATGATTATGTAGTTTGTTAGGCATACTAGATAATAATAGCTACTCACAATATAAGTCAAAGAAGGAACGACAGTGAAACCCCAAATCAATATAAATACTCAATTATCTTTTCTTTTACACTTTAGTCCAGCGTTTCATTCGGATTCACCCACCTTTTTCAATGTTACACAATATTTGACAATCCTAACACAAATTTTAAACGACGTCGCTACTGTGTTACAAAGAAAAATGTGAGTGAAGCCGACGGAAACGATGGATTAAAGTGCAACAAGAAAGAAAACTGAGTGTTATCAATTGATCCATTATTTAATTTTGGATTTATGAACGTAATAGCAATATAAATAAATCCTGAAAAGATGATTCCTTGTAACAACAAACACATACAAGAGATAAGAGTAGCAACATCGGTTTTATTGAGTATGTTTATGAGAGGTAATATAGGGTGCAACACCTCTCACGCCCCCTAGTATCGGCTTAGGCGGTATTTTACTTTCAAGCCACACAGATTGTATTTGCTGATCCCAAAGGACCTTTATTATATTACTTAGTCAAAATATCCTTCAACATTTAAACTATTGATGCTTAACTTATCATTCGTTAACATGATCGAAAAACGGTAGATTGTTAAATGTTTTTAAAAACTGTCTTGCTCAAGTCATTTTCAGGCGTTGAATATATTATATAAACCTAAGTCGTGTGCTCTATCCCATCTTCTCGGCACATTATTCATCTTTTACCGACATCGAAACACTTGCAGTTTGTGATTAATTTGCCTCCTTCAAATTCATGATCAAATCAATTATTACTTAATCAGTTTCTACGTACAGCAGTATTGAACATAGTGTTCATCGTATTTACTGTTGAAGTTAAGCTAATGCATACGTAGATTACCTAATTAAAAAAATCAATGGACAAAACATGTTCGCATAATCGAAATATATGGATGAATAAACACCAAATTATACGAAAATTACCCTCCGGGTTAATATGGTAACTAGTTCCATGTAAATGCACACACTTTCCGGAGATTTCATAGAAAGCAACAAATCTGTGAATGGAAATGGTCACCTTATTGTCAAAAGATATTCTGTCTTGACTATGTAAACATGTTTTGTTTTGTTTTCAGGGCTGTACATGCATGATAATGATATAAAAACTATTACGATATAATATTCCGATAAAAAGAATCTTACAAGTTCATGTTTTCTTTTAATTTCCCCACTCTCGTTATGTTTGCTATGACAATTGAATTAAATTCATCTATTAACAGGAACATTAAGGCCTCCCAAAACAAACGGAGGTTGTGCTGTTGGCTATTATGAATGAAGAGCAGTTTGTTTCCATTCTGAATGTGAAATGTCCAAACTTAAAGGATTTTTTGGCAAAATACAGTTATCTTTGTTCAAACAAATGCACAAAAACATTGACCACTTAGAACTATATATATATATATATAAGGGTGAGAAAATACATACATCTAAAAAATACCTTTCAAAAAACACTGGATCCCCGAGGGGATACGAAAATGTTGGAATAAATTAATAGATGGGGGAAAAAACATTTATACAGTTCTACAGTTTATAAAAACACTGTAGAAGCAC
>JAWPHD010009407.1:102500-104227 GCA_037043455.1 Cyrtodaria siliqua | reverse complement strand
CCATGAAAGCAGCGTTTAATTGCGTTTTTAAATGCCAGTTCTTCGTCACTACCAACTGTCAAGTTTGATATTTGGTTATCGGTTAAATTGTCAGCAATGTCATGAAGGAATGATTGATATGCTTTTGTTGTTGAACTCTGATGCACAAAGGTTGGGCCGAAACATATTGGATGGTCATTTGTGGATCGCTTTATAACTGACGTGTCTTTGTAAACAGTTGGCGTCACGTGAAATTCGCCTAGATTGTATGTCTTGTCCATTCCCAGGACACCGCCGTTTTCTCGACAGCAGAATATTTTGACATCAGTGATTTGTTGTTCTGTGAAGAGTGTGATGACTGGATGTTGCATGCCACTGATGTGCTCCGTGAAGATAATATACTTATAGAAACAGCTGCTTCTTCCATAATAATTCTGCGGCAAACCGTTCGTTTAGGGAAAACTCAAAATTACTTATACGTTTTATATTAAGATATTATTAGTCCTACGCAAGGTGTAAGCGTCATGTATCAATTCACCGTTTGTCGTATAAACCACGTGTAAATCCGAAGAAAAACAACGAAATCTCAGCTCTATATTTTTAAAACGAACTTTAATAAAAAACGTATTCAAAGTTACCAATTACTGTCTTTAAATTGAAAATAATCAACAATACATGTCAGCAACTTAATTTCAAGGACAACTAATCAGTATTATTAGACTGAATTTAGCACCTTTGTAACACGAAGACGCATGCGCAAAGACACGCGAAGACACAAAATGCGTTAACTTTAATTGGCAATTTTGCTTACAATTTAACCCAATTAACAATTAAAACTATGACCGATTGCTAGTAAATAATAGTATTGATAGTTTAGTTGGAATATTTTTATTAATACTGCCATTCTCGCAAAGGAATAGGCCCATAACTGAAAGCTACACTTGTTGAAAGACCGCAACATTTTGAAATATGGATCATGTATGAAAGTCTATTGTACAGCCAAACGGAAGTATATCGTAATAAAACTCACTGTAATCGAAAGGCCAATCTAATATGAATGATACAAACCTGATATCATCACAACATTCAAAGTAAAACCGGAATTATAAGCTTTCTAAAACACGACGTATGCGTGGACTTTCCGAAGTGCGTGTGGATCTCACGTGACACCGGTACTAAGCAATGTGGATTAATTATCTTGCTCAGGGATAAATAGCACGACCACGGCGATGGCCGAACCCACGACCTCTCGATCTGCAGTCCGATGCTCTACCAATGGACCACGCACTACACTGACAATCTACTAACAATCCACTGATAATTCACTAACAATCTCGTTTTATTCGCAGTGCTGTTTAGTTTATGAATAGTCTTACAAATGATTTTCGTCCTTGTTTTGACTTTTTTCTTGATAACATTGTTTTATTATTTACATATTTCTGCACAATGGGTCAACACGTTTGTATTTACCATCAATCGTCGAAGATGATCAAGACGAATAACAAACCCCTTATTAAGTTCGGTTGAATTAATATTGATGAAAATGTTTGGACTGGAAAATACGACGTCTCGATGTGTTCTTTTTGTTTAATCATCAATATTAGCTGGGACGAAAATGACAGCCCTGATATTAGTTAATATTGGGTTAATATTGCTAACAGCTGGATCACAAAACAAGAAGTTGTTATAGCCTACACGCATCATTTGAATTAATATAAGTAATTTATGCACCAACATACTAGCCGAGT
>JAWPHD010009407.1:0-90000 GCA_037043455.1 Cyrtodaria siliqua | reverse complement strand
CCAGTAATTTATGACCTCGATGTATCAGACATCGAACCATGGCTTTGAATGATTCGAAGTCCGATAAATCTATTGACAACACTTATGGGTAATAAGCATAAAAAAGGGATAGTGAATGTATAACATGCACGTGCACAGATATAATATGTGAACAGGTTAGATTTGTCAGCTTAAACCGTATGGGTGAGGGTGAGAGGAAAATAGGTTGTGTTTTGTATGAGAAATGGTCGCAGACGTACATGAAGAAGATTTAAATTATACCATGTCTTATACATGACATTAAATGATTTCAACGCCTGGAGTCGGAATCGTGATGTTTCAATTATAACCATATGGATGAGAGGAAAATAGGTTGTGTTTTGTATGAGGAATGGTCACAGACGTACATGAAGCAGATTTAAATTATTCCGTGACTTATACCTGGCTCAGTACATGACATTAAATGATGTCAACCACTGGAGTCTGAATCTTAAACCATATGGGTGAGAGGAAAATAGGCTGAGTTTTGTATGAGGAATGGTTGCAGACGTATATGAAGAAGATTTAAATTAAACCATGACTTATTCCTGGCTCAATCCATGGTATTAAATGATGTCAACCCGTGGAGTGTGGAATCTGAATTTCAACTAAAACTATATCGATGAGAGGAACAAAGGTTGTGTTTTGTATGAGGAATCGTCACAGACGTACATGAAGAAGATTTAAATTATTCTGTGACTTATTCCTGGCTCAATATAAGACATTAAATGATGTCAACCACTGGAGTCCGAATCTTGATTTTAGGCTTAAACCATATGGGTGAGATGGGTGAGAGGAAAATAGGCTGCGTTTTGTATGAGAAATGGTTCAGACATACATGCAAAAGATTTTTAAATTATACCATGACTTATTGCTGGCGCAATACATGATATTAAATGATTTCATTGATCATTGAATGTTGTTTAACGGCTCATCAACACAGTATAGGTTATTTAGAGCCGCCCCAGAGAGAGGGGAAGGATACATAGGAATCCGGGAACCTGCCCTACTCTTATTATCGAAGATTCCTATGGTTCTTTAACGTGCTCGGAGGATAGACCGATACACGGGACCGCCCGGTTTACGTCCCCATCCGACGGACGAGGCTAAGGGAAATCTTGATTTGTCAGCTTAAACCATATGGATGAGAGGAAAATAGGTTGTGTTTTGTATGAGGAATGGTCACAGACGTACATGAAGAAAATTTAAATTATACCATGACTTATACATTACATTAAATGAATTCAACGCCTGGAGTCGGAATCTTGATTTTTCAATTATAACCATATGGATGAGAGGAAAATAGGTTGTGTTTTGTATGAGGAATGGTCACAGACGTACATGAAGCAGATTTAAATTATTCTGTGACTTATACCTGGCTCAGTACATGACATTAAATGATGTCAACCATTGGAGTCTGAATCTTAAACCATATGGATGAGAGGAAAATTGGCTGAGTTTTGTATGAGGAATGGATGCAGACGTATATGAAGAAGATTTAAATTAACCGTGACTTATTCCTAGCTCAATTCATGACATTAAATGATGTCAACCACTGGAGTCGGAATCTTGAATTTCACTAAAACCATATGGGTGAGAGAAAAATTAGGCTGAGTTTTGTATGAGGAATGGTCGCAGATGAACGCGAATAATAGTTAACTGATTCTCGTACTCATTCTTAGATTACTACATAACATTAAATAATGTCAACCGCTCAAGTTACCCGAGTTGGAGTCGATATATTTAAGAAGTCAACATTTTGATTTAGACTAAATCTAATAGGAAAATATGTTTGTATTTTGTATGAGAAATGGGTACAGACGTACAGATTTTTTTTTTAATTATTCTATGACTATTCAGTTTCTGGGTTTCATACGTAACATTAGATGATGTCAACAACTTGAGCCGGAATCTTGATTTTCAACTAAAATCATATTAGTGAGAGGAAAATAGGCTTTGTTTTGCATGAGGAATTTTTCGGGACTATCGATTGGTGTTATCGAAAGAATATTGGTGTTATCGAAAGAATATATTAATATGATATAACGGATCCCTGGTTTAATACTATGTGATGTTTGACACGAAGAAATTTCTGAATATAATTGACAGTAAGGCCATTATTTTATTATTATTATTCGTTTTAAAAACCATCAAGACATAGAAATGCCGTAGGAGTAGGGAAACCATTAATTTGGAAAGTTATTATTTTTGGGTTGATAAGAAAAGTGGTTGAAAGGAAAAGTGGACGAAATTTTCAAGTAATATTTGGAAAAATGTCAAGTAAAAAAAATCCCTACAGAAAACATGTTGTATACCTATTGTACCTTAATATTAATCCGTCAGGCAAAACATATAATTCATGTATTAAAAGAGAATATGTATGCATCTGCTAATTAAATGATAGCAAAATAGGCTGTGAATGTTCATAGGAATGGTGAAGTTGTAAACAGTATTGAAAAGAAAACACTGCTGTAACTACTAATGACGAACTGCTAATACCATGTATCTCTGAGAGAAATATTTTATTTCTTTAACCCCCAAGATCGTCGAAACACACACACACACACACACACACACGCACAGAGACAGAGAGAGAAAGAAAGAGAGATAGAGAGAGAGAGAGAAAGAGAGAAAGAGAGAAAGAAAAGAGAGAGAACTGCTAATACCATGTATCTCTAAGAGAAATATTGTTATTATTTTAACCCCAAGATTATCGAATAAACACACACACACCACACAGAGAGAGAGAGAGAGAGAGAGAGAGAGAGAGAGAGAGATTGGCGCGGGTGGGCGAGGGTCAGACAGTTTGTGTTTCTTTTATATGTTTGATATATTATTTCATTTAACTTGAATGCACAAAAAACAACAACATAATTATAGTTGTTCAACTAATCTATTTGTGATGTTAACGTCAGCAGCATGTCAATACACATGTTATGCTTTTTAGGCGTGCATTACCATGATTACGCTGTTAACAAATCCAGCTGGCTGTCATGTTTCCCCATATGCCGTATGCGCCTATTTCTTTCTATCCATATGCCATATCTGCAAAATCTTGTTTTTCATATGCCATATGAGTTTAGTATGTCCCCACCACCGAGTGGTGAGCGGCCTTAAGCGCCTTTCTGTCTGTCCGTCCGTCAGAGTGTCTATCACGAAAGGTTTATATCTCCTCCCACAGTTTTCAACGGATTGTTTCGAAACTTTACAAGATGCTTACCTATGATGTCGGGATGTGCATATCGATTTGGCGTCAACGGCCCCCTTTTCGTCATATTTGAGCTTTTACGTGTAATATTTTAGAGTAAAATCTTATAGAGGATCTTACATGAGTAACTGTGTATTATTGATTTTAATAAACGAGTTTGATAAAATGATAGGATACGAGGCTCTTGCCGAGTATCCTATCTTTTTATCCAACGAGTTTATTAAAGTCAATAATACACAGTCACGAATGCAAGATTCTGTTTATCACATAACACACCTACGACGTGATAGTTTCGCTTTACAGTCAGGACGCACGGGAACGTAAACACGTGCATAGACCTAAGTGTTCTACTCATTTCACCACAGTAGTTTGACGCAAAATAGTCCCATTATCGGGTCACGTGCTGTTTAATTGAAATGTGTATGACCTTATAAAACACACTATAAATCGAAAGTGACTGTATTAAAAACGTCAAAAGTGTGCATGTTAATGTGTTATATAATGTTCTTTGATGTAGTTGTTGAATAAATGTCTCAAAACTCTTTACTTGTCATTATTGTGATGAACGCCGTTCGTTATTAAATTTTGACGTTTTTTAAATCCATTTTATTGTCAAAAGTTCATTTTGTGCGCCCATTTGGTGTCATCACAGATTTTCCTAATATTTTGGAATTAGATAGTCCGATACCTCGACTACGTTTTCTGAAAATATTAGGAAAACCTGTGATGACACCAAATGGGCGCACAAAATGAACCAACCTCACTAACGGAAAGTTCGTTAATCAGCCCAAATGGCTGAAATATGCGGTGTGAACATTCTGAACCATGTAAATTGATGATCTCGAAATTAGGGATTCAACTGGGCAACAGTGTGTGAGTTATTAAACAATATTGTTTAACATATTACCCAATTAAAACAATCGAACTAACAGTATTTCGGTAAACTATTTATAACGTATTCGATATTTGAAAAATACCCCCATGCGGAACCTCAGGAAAGGAAGACGCCATTTTGTTTGAAAAGTGACACTTCGGGTGAGAGGATTTTATCAGAATATGGCCAACAAGGAATGTTATAAAGTGTTATAATGAGGAGTTTAAGCAAAATAAAATGGTAAGTATCATGTTATGTTGGATACTTTCGTTGTAACTGGTGTTAAATGACGGACCTGCGAACAGCTGATTTTGTTAAAAATGCAGGAAATTTGGCTGCTGGACGTGAGACCCGAAATGGGCGGTTTGGGAGGCTTTTCGCGAAATATTTTTATTAAAAAGGCGCAATTTTTACAAATCATTGATTGGTTGAAATTTGTATAGTTGTTCACGATTGTTTAATAACTTTTAAATGCGCTAAAATTTAAAAAATCGGTCTCTTTGTTCCTGCCTGCTTGTATGGTTAGCCATTTTTTTCACATTGGGTCGAATTCCCGTAGTTCTTGGTCTAAAAAGCGATATTTCAGTTCATTTTGGAAATATTTGATTTTTAAGAAACACATCAATATTTATTTGCGATTTATATAAGTACTATTTTGATGGTTTTGCCGTGATATTTGTTATTTGGCAATAACTTAAACACAGTCGGTGTAAATCGTGTTAGGGGGCATCTCACAGTTATTGCAGTACGTTCGCGGTGCACAGTTCTGTTTACAGTCCACATAGCTGCAACATTTTTTTCCGTCATTTTTGTGGAGACTGCTCATTAAACTTGTTTATAGGTCTACTTTAGATTAAAATTTGACATCAGTATTGTTTCATAATTTTTTTTTTAGTTATTTGTAATTTACAATATATTTTAATGTTCATTTACTGCAGATGCTATAGCCAGTGTCAAAATTCGCAAGTTTTAAAATTAGAAAATTGTTTGAAAATTAACATTTTGTTTTTTCAGATTCTTTGAATGTTACTGTGCTAGAGTAGCTAGAGTAGCTTGTTTGCGTTGATTTTTTTGTAGAACTGAACTAGGATATGTAGTACACAGGCTTAGGATATTGATTGAACTCTGTGTATAATTGTTGTATGTATGTGTGCATATATAAACACACCCAGTGACCCTACATTTTGTATAAGGGGCGTCCGTGGCCAAGTGGTTAGAGTCTCTGACTTGAAATCACTTGCTCCTCACCACTGTAGTTCGATCCCTCAGGGACATAGGAATCTTTTATGTGAGGAAGCTATCCAGCTGGCTTGCGGAACATCGTTGGTGGTACCCAGATGCCCGCACGTGCACAAAAATTGCCCGGAGGGGCACCTGGGGTCTTCCTCCAATAGTGGAAGCTGGAAAGTCGCCATATGACAGCTGTTGGTGCAACTATAAAATTCAATTCAATTCATTTTGTATAATTAATGCACATTTTAATAAAAGGCTAATAAATGAAAACTGTTTCCAAAATGTAATTCACTGTATAAAACCTGTGGGTGGAGTATGACACGCAAAGGCAATTTTTTTTATATAATGATATCAAATATTTTCTTTTATAAACATATCTATGATTATAAATATCCTTTTTTTAACACTTTAGATCCCCTCCACCCCCAACACCACGCGGAATCATTGACTCGACTGAGTATGAATGCCATGCCCAAACACTGGAACTTCCTAAATTTTCCCCATGAACTTCCAAATTTGATATGCAGGAAGTTCAGACTTCCTAAATTTGAACCTTAGTAGAAGCCCTGGTGATATGGAACCACATGGTTGATAAAATTTAATAGAACCCTTAATAGAAGTTTACAGCATCATATTTAAACATGTTCAGCATGTTTGTGCAGTTAAACTATATAATTACCTTATTATTGCAAAATTTCATAAATAATATCAACAGAAAACTATTTTCAACCCCAAAATAGAGCTTTTGCTAACTGTATGTAAAGCGTCTTATGATGGTCAAAACAAGACATACTTAACCCATATAGCTAATACATAGGGGATCTTAAACGAGTTCCCATTTCATATAAGATTTATGAAACGAGTTATGAGTTATTTTAATTTTAACGAGCCGAGTTAAAATTAAAAATAATTCATAACGAGTTTCATAAATATTATATGGAATGGGAACAAGTTTAAGATGCTTTTTATCACATAACATTGCAATCAAATTAGTAAAAATTAATTCAGATGGACATAGAACCGCCACGACGTCAGACACACTAAAATGTGTGACATAACGTTGCATATAAAAGAGTTTTGTGTTTTACCTCTCTACAAAATAGCAGTCTCCGCCAACTTTTTAACAAACCAACAACAATGTTTTGTATAAAGTGCATTATTTTTATAAGCTGTCACAAATAATAAGTTTATGACTCAGATCTGGGTGAATTTGTAATAAATAAAATATTTTCAGCTAATAAACTTGCGTAGTGTTACAGGTTTAACTTAACCAATCAAATCATTCCAGGTTGTATTACACGTGTGTCATACAATAGAATATTAAATGGGTGTTCGACACTGCTAACAAGGGACGTTATTTGATAAAAGTGTTTCTTAGCACAAACATAATTCAAAAGAGTTCAAACTGAATGTCACACGGGTGGGTTATGGGGTGGGGGTGGGGTAGTGTGGGTGTGGGCATATAGTTGCCGTCATGTCCGTCTGTCCAGTTTTCTTGTCCGCTTAACTCCTACTACATTTTCATCCGATTTTCATGAAACTGTATAGGAAGTATCAGTATGATGTCTAGTAGCACACACTTTCAGAATGTTTTAGTTAAAACATAATTGGGCGGAGTGACGGGACTTTGCCATAATAAACTTTACAGTTTCACATCTCTTTGTTATATGTCTGAAATTTTTTAATAACTGAACTAGAAGTCAGAGGCGGATCGAGGATTAGTGATATTAGTAATGAGTGGCATGTAACTTTTGAAATAAGTAATTGACGAGCAAAAACAAGTTTAGCCCGCTGAGTTTGTTGTTGTTGTATTTTACGGGGTCATTTTACGAAACCATTTTGTTTGTTTGTGCAAGTTTGGGTTCTTCTTTCAAATCTGGTCTGGTTTTTGGAATGCATGTAGGCTACATATGTTCACACGTCTTGCGATGTTATGGAGGGTTAGATCACCAGACTTATATCGTCATCTGGAAGCATTGTATTTTTATATAAAAGTACATCTAAGATATAATGTAGTTGTACTTTATTTATATACGACATATAACGGATACTTGTTTTAAAATGTGACCCGTGGGAGTCTCCGTTTCATATAATAATGTTTACCTAATAGTTAACAAGAGCACACTATGATATCGGAAATTATGATTTCAAAATAGGAGGATGGGGTGGGTATAAAAGCGATAACACGATGGGGGTCAACATCTTTTTAAGCACGAGGTAGCATTCCCACACCCCTACACACACACACACACACACACACACACACCACAACAAAAGTGGGTGGGTCTGCACAGGATGTATGGAGATGGGGATGTACGTCTTCTTCACATTTTCTTTCAAAACCTTCGCAGACCATTCTAACATTAAAGGCTTACGTCAACATGACCTGATGCGCAATATAAAATAGAGGCAGTTCCAATACCACAGCGATATTTAAATCATCAGTGGGTGGCAGTGCTATTTTTTTTTTTTTGAAGTCTAAACAATCTTAGGCCATGTTTACAATAACTTTGTTTTTCTTCATTCTTCCGAGGGGCGCAATATTTGTTGTTGAAAAGAGCACTTTTATTATGGATTTTTTTTCTTTGATGGGGATAGGTGTTTGAAGTGGTGACGGCGTGGATGAGGGCAGTAATCGGAGCTGCGCACATCACACATAATTCAGTTTTCGTGACTCAAGTTTAAACTGAGTTTCGTAAGTAGAATGTGCTTCAAACTCAGTCCTGCAGATTTTAGACACTTCCCCCACCCCTCCCAAAAAAAAATGCCTACCGACCTACCGTATTTTTTTAGAGCATAAAATAGGATACAAAACCATTTCTTTTTTTGGGCCACGGCTGATGTTTACAATAAATTTGTTATTCTTCATTCTTCAGAGGGGTGCACTATTTGTTGTTGAAAGGAGCACTTTTATTATGATTTTTTTTTTTGATTGGGATAGGTATTTGAAATGGTGACGGCGTGGGTGGGGGCAGTAATCGGAGCTTCGCACATTACATATAATTTAGTTTTCGTGACTCAAGTTTAAACTGAGTTTCGTTAAGTAGAATGCTTCAAACTCAGTCCTGCAGATTTTAGACACTTCCACCCCCCCCCCCTTCCACCCACCCGCCGCCAAAAAAAAAATGCCTACCGACCTACCGTATTTTTTTTAGAGCATAAAATAGGAAACACAAACTTTTCTTTGGGCAAAAAAAAAAAGAGAGCGCTCGATACCGGTTTACGGCGGATGTATGGAGATGGTGAGGTGTTCTTATTTTTTTCTTTCATAATATTCGCTGGTCATGTCGAACATTAAAGGCTTAATTTAACATGACTTGGTTCAAAAAAAAAAAGGGCCGGTCTGCTGTGGGAGAAATAGAGAGGCAGTTCAAAATAGGACAGCGGGATTTAAATATTCAGTTGGTGGCATATGAAGAGCTTGGTTTTTTTGTTGTTTTAAAGTCGAAACATTCTTAGGCCATTTGTTACAATATTTTTTTTTAAAAAAATGAGGATCTCAGTATTTGAAAATAGTTGAAATGAGCCCTTTTTATTAATATATATATTATATTTTTATATATTTTTTTATATATTTTTTATTTATTTCGGAGTTACGCAACTCAAACACACAATAGAATGTGCTGAAAACTCTATGTCTTGCGGATTATAGACCCATTCTGCATATAAATGAAGTGTACCCTGGATTTCCATTCATGTTTGCAACATATGCTTTTTATTTGGCGGTCTGGTGCACCGTAATTCCAAACTTCATACATCGTACCTTCCTTAAAAATCCCCCCACCCTCGACCCTGGATCCGCACTTCAATTTGTTAAACAGAGTTACTTCCCTTAGGTATTACGTCATAATCATCTGTAATAATAACGTTGAGAATACCCCTGTAACGTGTTTGCGCCGAGTCAATATCGAATTGATTAGCTACGGAAAATACAAACTATGTTGATTATATAGCCTTTCTAGCCGTTTTAAAGATTGGATTCGGACACAAGATAAGTTGTTGAAATAGCGTGTTAACAGAATATATAACATTACATTCAGACATTAACATGCTAGTCTTTCGAAGTTGACTGAATTGACAACATCGGCGTAAAAATCGCTGTATTTTGCATGCTTGAAGCTCGATTTGAAAGCACTCAATAAATATTTTGATGTTTTCTTTGACTTAGGACATTCTTTTCATTGGTATAAATAATTTGAAGTTGAGGATGTAGTGGCAATAATGTCTGCGTATAAAAGAATTTCGATTTTTTTTCAATTTTTTCGGTCATTTCAAGCCAACAAAATGGCGGATTTTCAGGTTTTTTTTCAATGAGGTACTCCGCGGGGAACTATTTTCAACGTTGCTATACAGTTGTCAAGTGAGTGGAGATGCGCAAGAAAATAACCACTTGCGTCCTGACTGTTAATGTTGTCAATTTTCCTTGTATACGGCGGCAATTTGTAAGACAAATCATGACGTCGTGTTGTTGTTTACATGACGTCGCTACGTTACGCGGCTGTAAATGCGTTCACGCTACAAATAATGCACACCTTAAACCAAATTTAACGTTACGAACATTCATTTTATGAAGTAAGATTTCAAATAATGATAAATAATTAAGGCGTCTGAACGTACCGGTATGATATACCATGTAAACAATTGGGATTAAATGTTTTACTGCATACAAACACAGTGATTTGGTCCTCATTTGCATCTGTAATACACTAGTGTATTATGAGAAATAATTATGTCATGGCTTTATTGCACTCCCAGAAGCCATGTTATGTGATAAAAGAGGTTCATACATCAATATATTTGATGATTTTGAGCACGAAAAAAAAAAGGTACACATTTATTCAAATCAACATTCTTTATATTTGAGTTAAACTTTCGTTATCGAGCTAACGTTCATGAATGATTTTCTCTTGAATAATAGCCTAAATAGATTATAAATTATATACAATTTGCTGAAACCTCAAGTTTCGTCGCGCATTCTAACTGTTGAAATTGTCTGAAACTTCAATCAAATTTCGTCGCATTCTCAACTGCTGAAATTGTAAAATGTCTTCTGCACAAATACAGGTGGATATCTTTTTCCATATTTCTATTGAACTATATAACTATATGTACTACATTATTTAAAAAGTAAATAACCATTTGAATACTTATGGATAAGTAGATGATGACAATATTGGACTAAAGGTTTCGACAAATGATTTAAAATCTGTCAAAATCTGTTAATTACTCTTCACGTCATGAATATTCATATATATCGTCCTCTGTTGGCAAAGGCGGAGTATTACCTTATAGGCGGGATGATATCTTAGCGTTTGACAAACTATGGTATCGGCGTTTGACACAAAACATTTATGGTATACTGTTTGCCTTTGTAACCAATAACAAACCCGAGTAAACCAATCGGCCAATCGGCATAAAGCATTCAAATTTACTTTTGGAATGTAATTTTCAGCTTGGAGTTGTTATAGATCAGAATGTTAGATGCAATTGCGATTTACGGTCGCATTTCATTCTGGTTGGAAAAGTGTTAACACACCATTTAATATTTAATTGATATACATTTGGACATAAAGTTTAATAAATTTGTTTTAAGTATATATATATGTTATGTTATGGAACATTGTGCCTAGAAATAGTAAACATGCATTTTGTGTTGTTGGCATTGACGTGCATGCTGTTGCCAAGTAAAGCAAAGGTCGTGACCAATACCAGTTTAGCGGATGGAGAAATAAACAACCAGGTATTGTCCGTCGATCAGTTTTTGTATTAAAAGCTCTTAAATTGTGTTAACATGTTTAGTTACGTAATAATTACATGTTTCAGTTTTCATTCTCAATAACAGTTGTCAATTATTTGTAGTCAATGTCTACAACTAAACATCAGTGCGGCTATCGTAATGTTCTGCGTAACAAGCTTATTTTATTTTTACGTTTGGAATTTTTATATAAACGTGAATTTTAACCTTGGTTTGTTCATTTATTTTGACTAAGAATTCTAACAAATGAAAAATAAAAGAACTTTCAAAAAAGGTCATATTTCAGATATAGAGGATCTTAAACGAGTTCCCATTTCATATAAGATTTATGAAACGAGTTATGAATTATTTTAATTTTAACGAGTCTTTTGGCGAGTTAAAATTAAAAATAATTCATAACGAGTTTCATAAATCTTATATGGAATGGGAACGAGTTTAAAATCCTTTTTATCACATAACATTGCAATCAAATTAGTAAAAATTAATTCAGATGGACATAGAACCGCCACGACGTCAGACCACTTTAGCGCCAAAACGTCATAAAATATGTGACGTCATAACGTCGCGTCTCACACATAATAACGTTGCGTATAACAGAGTTCGTGTTTTACCTCTTTACAAAATAGCAGTTTGCGCCAACAAGTTGACAAACCAAGAACAATGTTTTGTATAACGTGCATTATTTGTAAAAGCTGTCACAAATAATAAGTTTATGACTCAGATCTGGGTGAATTTGTAATAAATAAAATAGTTTCAGTTAATAAACTTGCGTAGTGTTACAGGTTTAACTGAACCAATCAAAATCGTTCCAGGTGGTTGTATTACACGTGTGTAATACAATAGAACATTAAATGGGTGTTCGACACTGCTAACAAGGGACGTTATGTGATAGAATCTAATCTGAAGTCTTGTCATTGCTACAACAATAAACGCATATATCTTTAAAAGAAAGATAACTGTGTTTTTAAAGTGCATCTGTCATGATCTGAGTTAACTGCCGTAAAGGACGACCTGTAAAGAACGACCTAAAGATTGATTGGTATTAGGGGGTTAACAGTGTATGCGTGTTTCGACTTCCGTCAAACGAGTGTAAGCTGTTTTCTTTTGCTTCTATGTTCATCTGGAATACCTGAGGTTTATGTAGTCGTTGGTGGCTGTCATTTTAGTGTTAATGTAATTTTTAAGATTCCTTGCAGTGTCTTTCACACCTCTGTATTTTTTGTGATAGTTCAATTTTGTAATACGTATCTTTTCACAATTCAAATCCATATTCACCTAACTTTATGTATTCTTGGACGGGCATGACCACGGAAATGGCCAAACCATAACAGAAACAAGACACTTATGGGCGGACAGACGGGCTCAGGAAACGTGGTTTCTCGAAGCCGTTTGCACAACAATGTTGATAACTTAGGTTATTGGTGACAATTGTGACTTATCAAACAATTAGATTAAACTACTCTTCGGAAAAAAATTAATCATGCAAGTGAAATATAACACCATTATATATTTTCTGTAATCCACTGGGCACTGATATATGCAAATTATTACCAAATTACACAGCAAATGTGGACAATATTTAGGTTAGCCATATGATTTGCCTGGAATATTATGATACATTCAGAGTTTAATGTTTTTCTTTCAGGTAAATTATGCGATGCTAATTAACTATTGAACTAATTAGTAAAATGCATGTTAAACAAAGGTCTACTGGTTTAAAGTGTCCTATTATTTGTAACAGGAATGCGTAATTTAACTATAATAATAATAATAATAATAATAATAATAATAATAATAATAATAATAAAAAAAAAAAAAAAAATAATAAAGACTTTATTTAAAGAGAGAACTCATTTGAAACTAGTCAATCTACCATGAGGCCCTCAACAATACAATATATACAATATTTACAAGTAAAAATGCATTTAAAGTGGTACATTCAATAAATGGAAATATGTTTAAATATAACTGCAAGACTTAGTCATTTACTAATATATCGGATGGTGAATCCACTGTAAATACAGTGTTTTGAATTGATTTACAGATTGGGCATTTTGTATATGGTGGAGAAGAGAGTTCCACACTTTAGAGCCTGAATAAGCAAATGACTTTCTGAATAACTCACTATTGGGTCTGGGGGAATATAATTGTAGATTTGATGATGATCTTAAATTCCGCATATTTCATTGTTGTCAATGACTGCAATCCAGTCATCTAATATTCGTATAAGGGCAGTTTGACACGAGTGGTTTGCCCTAAAGCCAGATTGTCGTGAATAAAACAACATATTTTCTTCAAGATGCCGTCTCAGATGTATACTAACATGACGTTCAAATATTAAAGAAATAACAGGAAGTATTGATATTGGCCTATAATTGGCCTTGTCGTTTTTAGGACCCGTTTTATGCATTGGGATTACTTTTGCTCTTTTGTATAATTGTAGGTAGATAGTAGTGAATATACGTGTTTTAAATTTTTCGTAAGAAAGGGGGCGATTACAGTAGCAGACATTTTCAAAAATCTGGCACTCAGTTCGTCGGTAGTATCAAGAGATTTAAAATGAATTTCAACAAAGGACAAAGGCACCAGTAAAATATTCGGAGACTTTCGCATTTTGTTGTCGATGAGATTTTCTAGTGGGACATTAGTGTAATTAGTGACAGGCGCGTCATTTGCTTGATATTTTTCAAAAACTGTAGAAAAGTGTGTATTAAATGTATTTGATTTCTCTAATGCAGCTGTATAATTATTTAGCCAGTGTGCATTTGAAGATGGTGGTCTGTATGTATAGCATAGTAGAAAATGTTTAGTATTAGGTTGTTGGATCTCAAGCCATGTAGATTCAACTGAGCTATTTTCAAGGTCCAATCTTTGAACACATGGTATATATTCTCTGACATAAATAATTAATTCCACCGCCATTTGTAATCCTATATTTTCTAAATAGTTTGAAATTTTCTAATCGAAGTTCATTGTCCGAAAACGTAATGTTCAAAAATGTTTCACATAAGCATCAATATGTTGTTGTTGTGATATAAGAAGTTTAATCTCAGCCAGCTTAGGATAAAGCTAAGGCATATTGAGGTGAATTATATTAAGCCCTTTCTGTGTAAACCGTGTGTCAAAAGTTGGATGTTGATTACAATTAGTAATATCATTAGCTTTAACAGTAGCAGTAACAGTATCAGTTTCATTTAATTTAGCACGATGACTTGGACTACATTTGGAATTCAAGAGACTGTTATTAGTATCATTCTTAGCATAATTATTAACAGAATACTGGGCCTCATGGTGTAAGCAAAAACAGGCATTATTAACATAATGATTTGAACAAGAACAAATGCAATTTATAGAACAGTTATCAGTATCTTTGTTTTTGTCAAAACCCGTCAAAGTACACTGTTTCACGCCCACCGATGTCCCGGAGCACCCTATGGCTTGCGGCTCTTCATCCAAGGTGGTGTGTAGAACGATGGTAGTGGCTTGTACATCGTCTCTGTGTTATCTTGAGTACTTCTCCCCACTGAAAACCTCCGTCGACGAAAATACTCATGACTATTCACTGACTCGTTATCTCGAGTTGATGGCATTCCAAGGACTGTATTTAATGCATTCCTCATGCTAATGCCTAGAGCTTTACCACCTTTTGTGTTTAAATGTAAGTTGTCACGATACATTGTTGTGTCAGGCATTCCATACTTGGTGACATTTGTATCATTATTGAGATAGTGGTGCCCAACTTTCATACACATTTCTTCTAAGGAATTGCTTGTTCTATTTATGATTCACAACTTTGTCGTTTCTTCTTTGCAAAATAGAGGACACTATAATTTTTGCCTTTGGGTTAATGATTTCGATTGTATTTACTGTGTCTCTGAGTCAATCAGTAATATGTTCGCATAAATCATCTTCAGATACGTTGTTTTTTCCGACGTGCAGGATAATGGCATCTGTGTTCTTTATGTAATCCGGATCTGTGTCTGCCATTGTTATAATCGTGTTTTCAATAGTTCTTATTTTTCCTCCTGAATGACTTCAGATATTTGCTTTCAGTTTTGGATCAGACATCCTTGCTTTATCCAAAGAAATCCAAGATGTTTTGTAAAACATAATAGGTAACAACATCGCTCTGTGTCCTTGACATTGGATATGGTACAAGTCACATCATTTGTGAACTTTAATTTTACATTTAAATAGGAATACCTAATAAAAATGTATATAGTACTGTATATGTCCAAATACACCCACTGTCCACGTTTGAAAGTTTTGTACCTTACGGTTTGACGTGTACGTCATTTTGTTTTTTCTTTTTATGTATCGTTTTTCGCTAAAGGGGCTCGACAAGAAGTAGATTCTCGAATTTCAAGCTCCACATCTGAAAATATCACACCGATTAGTTGACAAAGCTTTAAATTGTTTATTGTCTGATTAGGTAGTTTCAAACGAGTTAGAGGATCACTTCAAGTCGCATTGAATTAAATATGGCGATGAAATTAATTCATAGTTTTGGCGCTAACGACCGCCAATTATGCCCATATATGTGCAGTCGAAACGCATTTAAACGTGGTTTCTTTGATCAGCTGTCCGTTGGCGATATCACAGAAATCTTGTAATCAGTACTGTTATTCATTCGATCTTTGGAGATCGCTGAGCCCGAAACTTATATTTAGTGATCGGTGGTACATTTTCAATTTCTTTTGTTTTCTTACTAATTTTCGATTCGGTGGTTCCACTACTCCAGCCGATAAAAGGCTCTGGGTATTGTTTAACCACTCATAGGATATGTTGTCTGCTTTTTAATTTCTTTTGGCTGTTACTTGTAATACGCAGGCTTCATAACCGCTGCTCCCAATTAAATTTCTTTTAGTTTTAATAAATTGCTATCGGTCACTGCTATGAAGAATAGACTTAACAATTCATACAAAGCACTGAAGTATATAGCTGTTAAAAATGATAACGTAGAGACATTTTCCGAAAAATGGACGACTTATAAAGAAGCCTTAGATGCAAACTTATAAATACATACATATTTTTTTGCTAAGAAACTGATAATTGATAATACTGATAATTGATAATACAAATTAACTAAAAGGAAGATTATTGTATAATTACAGAGAGAATATTTGCAGCCAGTATTTGGTAACCCATATTTTTAACAAAAACAATTAACAGTAATTTAAACTAAACTTCACCCAGTAAGGATGATTGATATAAGCTAACTACCGATAAATATCATTTTGGTTCTTTGAAAAAAAAGGCACTTTCATTGTTTCTTTGATATCATACCTTTGTATATAATATTTGTTTTTAAGGAATGAAAGAACCTGAATGGGAATGTGTGTTGTGAACTTAACATAATATGTATATTATATTTTGTAAAGTATGTGGTGGGATGGTCCTCCCCGACCCACAACACACTCATTCACGGGGAGATTAAATGGGTTTGCCCTTTTTTGGCAACTGAAAAAAACACAATTTTTTTTTATTTTTGTTCATTTCGCTCTTCGGGGCATACACTTTTATTAGATCCTGGGACCATATGCTTGCCATCTCCGGGATGGTTAAAATTCTGTACTGTTGATTTTTATGAATATCGAGTTCTGCTCAACCCGGGGCTAGACGGAGTAAGCGGTAGCTAGCATATTTCACTACCGCTCATGAACAGTCTCAATCAAACCGAGACTGCAATATTTTGTATGTGTCGTGCTCGGCCGTTTCCAAAGGTCCATTATCATACTTTTTTTTATGTTTACTACATAGAATGGAATGAAACGCGACGTCACTTTGAAGCACTTATTTCTTTAGTAAATTCATGTTCACATTATATAACCTAGTGACCAAATCATTGACCCTACGTTTATCTGGGCTAATCTATTATTTTACGCATAATAAACGTTTTTAAAAAATAGGCAGAATTTGAGGGAAAAAAATCAACCTAAATTGCCGTAGTAATTCATTCGTTGCTTTCGGTATGCTGTAGCATTTTAGAATAACCCAAATAAGTGTGAATAGTGTCTAACCCATATACCAAGTAGGCTGTAAGCTAGTAGGAGAAACCCTCCCCTCCCAGGAGGAATTTTGTATACCCTATTTTTCTGCAAGTCCATTATTTGTAGAGCATTTTGGAACATGTGTGCCATCTGAGCGTTGTGGCTTTATCGTGTTACAGGGTGTAGAATGCGTTACCTATAAAATAATAATTAATTTTACTGTATTTTGAAGACTAAAAATGTATGGAAGCAAGAGTTTGTATTTTAAATTGTCTTCATTCTTCATGCCTTTTATAATACAAACTTTTTCTATCTCAGCAGTCACGAACAACGTTACTAAATACATATCCCCGCAATATCGCATTTAAACTCTCAAGACTGTCTTGAGGGACGGCACCAGGTGCAACATCATTTATAAAAATGAACTGAGCAGTACTAAAGACTGTATCTGATTAGTCACGAACAACATTACTAAATACATATCTGCGCCATATCGCATTCAGACTCTCAAGACTGTCTTGAGGAACGGCACCAGGTGCAACATCATTTATAAAAATGACCTGAGCAGTACTAAAGACTACCTGAGCAGTCACGAACAACGTTACTAAATACATATCTGCGCAATATCACATTCAGACTCTCAAGACTGTCTTGAGGAACGGCACCAGGTGCAACATCATTTATAAAAATGAACTGAGCAGTACTAAAGACTATCTCAGCAGTCACGAACAACGTTACTAAATACATATTTGCGCAATATCGCATTCAGACTCTCAAGACTGTCTTGATTGATTGATTGAATTTGATTTTATAGTCGCACCAACAGCTAAGGTCATATGGCGACTTTCCAGCTTCCATTGGTGGAGGAAGACCCCAGGTGCCCCTCCGGGCAATTTTCGTGCACGGGCGAGCACCTGGGTAGAACCACCGACGTTCCGCAAGCCAGCTGGATAGCTTCCTCATATAAAGATTCCTAGGCCCCTGAGGGATCGAACCTACAGCGGTGAGGGGCAAGTGATTTCAAGTCAGAGACGTTAACCACTCGGCCACGGACGCCCAAAGACTGTCTTGAGGAACTGCACCAGGTGCAACATCATTTATAAAAATGAACTGAGCAGTACTAAAGACTGTATCTGAGCAGACACGAACAACACTACTAAATACATATCTGCGCAATATCGCATTCAGACTATCAAGACTGTCTTGAGGAACGGCACCAGGTGCAACATCATTTATAACAAGAGCTGTCGGAGAACAGCGCAGCTCGACTATTCGATTTTTCGGAGAATAATAAATTTATAGCTAGTATATATGTCACAGGATGACCTTAGTGGTTGGGCTAACTCAGGAAAGAATCAATGACAGTGAATGCATTTACATAAGTTTAATGCAACTTTTAAAATATGTTTAATATATATACAATTATCTAAAAAAACAAGCGAATACACAAATGAACTATGAAAAGAATGTTCTCCTGAACATTTAAGACGTTCTTAGTATTGTTATAAGTACTGAATGTCTAAGACACTAAAGTGTTGTTAAAGCTATAACAATGTTGATCTAGCGAGATAACTGTGATGCGCGAGAGCTCATGAAGATGATGATGCGCGAATTCAATGGATGATTGTCATCAAATGCCTTCTGTAAGGGTTGATGACGCGATGCAATGATAGTTAACCTCCACTGAGATTGTGAGTAATATTCCTCCAGTGAGGATTGGTAACGGGCCCACCTTGTGTCCCGGGGGTTGTCGTTAGTAAAACCTGGCTGCGCAGGTACGGGGACCGTCTCCACCGCTTGTAAACGTTATTCGTGGAAGCTTAGCTCCACTCCTGGATATCCAAACCTAGATGGCTTACTCCAACCCTGGATGGCTTATATCCTGGATGGCTTAGGCTGTAATTATACATACGTTTTAGATGTCGGTTGACAAACATAACAATCTTGCATAATTATCATTACCCAAACAAATCATTATTCAATCAATATATGTAATCTGTACTAATGATGAGTAGCAATGTCTACATATTCTACAACGCCATGTATACGCTATGTACGTCGCTGTTAATCAATGCCCTAATACATGTAATATAAACATGATCAAATTACTCATATATTACACTCACTGAGTTATGCATGCACGTATGTCAACTAATGACCACATTATACAACGCTATGCATATGCGTCGAACATTTATTCTTGTCACTCAACTCATTGTTAACTAATGTTAACAATCGTGTATTACAATCACTGAGTTATACGCCAACGTTAACTAATGCACCTATTATCCACTGTTATCAAATTAATATTGTTTTACAGTTAATGATCAATTACAATAATTACATCTAATAAAGTAACTTCAAAATCATATGCTAGTCTAAAGTGATGTTTGAGAAACATCAATGCTAACCGGATGTCGTAACCGCCAAACAAGATGGCGCCGCCCACTAAATACAAATGTACGATAAAAGTTTAATAAAATTACTAACCACATGTTGCCTATGAAATTTGCCGTCCAATCTCTGTTCCAACAAAGTACTATCGATGATCCCGGTGAGAGCTAGAAGACAATGGGTTTTATAGGAAACATTACGCACAAATCATTCTTTCCCCCGTTCAGTCCGTGACAAACGTGGCTAAATCTACAGTATTGAACCTACACGAGAGGCCCCTTATACAATTTTGCCGTTTAAGGAAAATATACCTATACGTTTACATGCATTAGCACAAAACTAAACTTATGACACGGCTCTCTGGCGGCCACTTAAAATGTGCACGCTTTTACGTGTTACATGAATAGATCATGAATATTGTGAAATTGTTTCAACTCGAACAATAGATTTTGGGTGTAACCGATAACTTACAAGAGCTATATACGACCAGTACGCTCTACCCGTGACATTTTGTGACAACATCTCCCCACTTAAAGAAAGTGCTACACTTTTAAAATTCAACAAAATGATAATTAATATTTACACGTTAAGAAACTATTAATTCTTCTGAGCAAATGAGCGACAAAACGTACAAGCTGATCGCTCAATCGCTTGAGTATGTTAACTATTACTACTGAAGGATGCAACCTTCAGCCAGTACAACGACCGTCTTCCGGAAAACATCCACTGCAGTTATAACCTAACTATAATATGTAATTACAATTTCAACACTATTCTACAATTGTACACTACCCTGTCGTAACATATACTACTATTGTACAATACACTGCAATACACTATTGTATTAAACCGGTCATTATGTGCGGCGACTTAAATAGTCTGCCCCAATATTGTCCTTTCCTCGGATCGCTTTAATTTTCATCCGGTAAGGCTGCAGAGTCAGTGCCCACCTCATTAACCTACTGTTAGCTACCTTTGCTTTATTCATATAAGCTAACGGTTGGTGGTCAGTCTCCAAGACAAATTCCTTACCAAAAACATATCGGTGGAATTTACTGACACCCCACACTACTGCAAGACACTCCCTTTCGATAACAGAGTAGTTACATTCCCGGGGTAATAGTTTCCGACTTGCGTAAGCCACGGGGAGACTACACCCATCTTGCTCTTGCAGTAGGACTGCACCCACCCCGATATCGGAGGCATCCGTTCTGAGGATAAACTCCTGGTCAAGTTCAGGTAATTTTAGTATTGGGGTTTTGACCTGACTCCCCTTTAGCGAGACAAAAGCTCGCTCCTGGATTTCCCCCCAAGTTATCCTATTGGGTTGACCTTTCTTTGTCAAGTCTGACAAAGGTGCAGCTATAGCCGAAAAGTTTGGAATAAACTTCCTGTAAAAACCCGCCAACCCTAAAAATGACCTAACTTGTTTCTTTGTCTCGGGTCTTGGTGCTTCCTGAATTGCCTTAACCTTGTCGGGGTTGGGTTTCAACTTCTGGTCCCTCCCGACAACATGACCCAGACACTCTATATCTGCGTAACCTATGTGACACCTGCTAGGTTTTGCAGTCAGTTTAAACCGGCGTAGCCGTTCCAACAGATTACGTAGAGCCTTAATATGGTCTTCAAATGTTGTTGTAAACACCAGGATGTCATCTACAAAACTGTCTGTGTTGGACAAATCCTTCAGGACTTTCCTCATTAACCTACAGAATGTTGCTGGGGCGTTTACGAGACCAAAGGGCATGACCTTGAACTTAAAACGTCCTTGCGAAGTTTCGAAGGAGGTCATCTCTTTAGCTCGGTCTGAAAGTGGGACTTGCCAATAACCTTTACTGAGGTCTAACTTGGAGAAATACGAATATCCCGCAAGTTTAGAGAATACCTCCTCAATATTAGGCATTGGCTCTGCATCAAAGATGGTACGTTTATTAAGCTGCCTAAAATCGATGCAGAATCGAATTGACCCATCTTTCTTCTTAATAAGTACGACTGGGGATGAAAATGGGGCGTTTGAAGGTTCGATGACACCCAATTTCAACATGTCTTTCACATCCTCATCAACAATTGATCGGGAGTGAAATGGAATGGGATACCCCTTAATTCTAATTGGTTCCCCTGATGTGAGTACAATATCATGTTGCACTCCATCTGTCTGCCCCGGGTTTTCGGACAAGACATCACTGAACTCCGAGAGTAAACTACCCATCTCTCGTTGCTGCTCTACACTAAGCATGCCCGATATGTCTACATCGGCTGCTCTCTCCCTACCTACACTAGTGGGAAAATACATGGGACTAGTGTCCTCACTACTGTCTTCCTCACTATCCTCAATAACTGCAACATTAACTACGGTTAACACCCCTTGTTGCACATTATCGGTTCTACTGATATACTCTTTCAGCATATTCGCATGAAAGGTCTTTAACTTTCCGTTTATCTCGATACGGTAATCCATAGTGTTCACTTTCCCTCTAACGTAAAACGGACCTTTCCATTGTAATAACAACTTGTTATTGTCGGTCGGGAGTAACAGTAACACCTGGTCATCTATCTTAAACTTCCTAGCTCTAGCTTTCTGGTCATAGTACCGTTTGTACTTGGTACTTGCCTTAACTAACTGACTTTGAGCTATTTTACAAGTCTCCTCTAGTTTCTCCTTCAGATCTAAAACATACTGATATGTAGTCTTAACCTCATCACTATCTACTTCACCTGCCCACATCTCTCTAAGAATCCTCATGGGACCTCTAACTGACCTACCGTACAATAACTCAAACGGAGAAAATCCTAAACTCTCTTGTGGAACCTCTCTAAATGCAAACAATAAAGCATTGAGATACTTGTCCCAATCTTTGGGTCTCTCGGTACACATACGCCGTAACATTTGCTTTAACGTCCCGTTAAATCGTTCGACTAACCCGTTACACATAGGGTGATATGGTGTTGTCATGATTTGACGCAAAGACAATAACCTGCTTACTTCAGCCATAAGTTCTGACGTAAACTGTGACCCACAATCAGTCAGCATTTCCTCTGGTACACCTAGCCTACTGAACATATCAACTAATGCCTCAGCTACTCTCTCAGTTTCAATTGAGGGCAATGCTACTGCCACCGGATACCTAGTTGCATAGTCTACCATGGTTAAAATGTACCTATTTTTCCTATCCGACACTGGAAAAATTGGTCCAACTATGTCTACGGCTACCCGCTTAAACGGTGTATCTATCAGTGGCATCTGACCTAAATGTACTTTGGTCACTCGACCTTTTGGTACTGTCCTTTGGCATACATCGCAGGACCTACAATACCTAGTTACATCTCCACTAACGCCTGGCCAATAAAATTCTGCCAATACTCTATCTGACGTTTTCTTTACGCCTAAATGACCTCCCATAATCGACTCATGAGCTACCTTAAGCACTGTCGTTCTATACTGGGTAGGTACCACTAATTGGTGAAACTGTCTACTACCACTATCTTCAAATTCTCTGTACAATAACCTATTCTTATGTACAAACTTACAACTACCGGACCCTTTACACTTCTTCACTACACCATCCTTGGCCTTCACTTTACAAGGACCTAATGACTCGTCTTGAGTTTGTGCTTCTATAAACTCCGCTTTAGATATGTCACCTACGGCTGCAGGAACCTTTAATTTTCTATAAGCCTGAGCTTGCTTCTGAACCTGCGCTCTAGTCTCTACGGCATTACTTATGCTACTTCTAAAATCGGACATTACCGGAAGTGCTGAACCATCTATGTTCCCCATCGTTAAATCATACATCGGGTCGTCCATACATAGTGCCTCTGTAGTCCCTTTAAAGAAAGGTGTATCTACATCTATTCTCGCAATTGGCACGTGCTCTACCGATTTATTTAACAACATACACGGTGACTGTTTACCTACCAACTGGTCATCCGTAACTAAACTACGCCTAACTACCACACCTGTACAACCTGTATCCCTCATTACAATTACGTCCGTGCCATTCACTCTACCATCTGCCGTTGGAAGATTTGCATACGGAAAGAGACATGTTCCGATCTTCGCCATTACACCATCCCCTTTAACACAACAGCTACTACTCTCGGTTTTAATAACCGGACTATTACTACCTCTGCCTCTACCTCTACCTCGGTTTTGACCACCTCTACTTCTACCGAAATTCCATGGGTTGTTAAAACCTTGGTTCTGATTCCCTACATTGTTGTCCACTCTACTATTGTCACTAAAGTTGTCTACGACAGCGGACACTTTCACCGCTTTCCTACACTCATGTGAAGCATGATTCCCATTACAGTGACGACAACGAATAAAAGGTCTACCTATGTTACCACTATTGCTACCTCCTCTAGAACCCATCGAACTACCTCCACCTCTATAGTTTCCACTCTGGCTTTTCTGTTTATGATCGTCCCCTTGCCTATCTCTAAAAGTTCTGTCTTTCGACACTACATTATGAGCTCCATCTCTAGCCTCGGCAAACTGATCTGCTTGAGTTGCCATTTCATCTACACTAGTTAGTTTTCTTTCTTTAAGAAATAAGAACAGATCTCTACTACAAACATTGAATAGCTGGTCCCGCAACAAGAAATCTATGAGGCCCTGATAAGTCTGCGCTACCTTCCCTAACTCTAACCACCTATCTAAGTAATTTCTAGACCTACTAATAAACTGAATAAATGACTCGCCTTTCTCAGGCAGACAAGCTCTAAACCGCTTTCTAAAACCTTCTTCAGTTAACTCAAATCTCTTTAAAAGAGCATCCTTTAACTTGTCATAGTCAAGAGCATCTAAACTAGGTAATCTAGAAAATACATCTAAGGCCTTGCCTCTCAATAACGCACTTAAATGAACTGCCCACTTATCTTTGGTCCATTCCTGTAACTCAGCATAACGCTCGAACCGTAACAAGTAACTGTCCATGTTATCTTTGTCAGCATCAAAGTATGGTAACTTCGAACCTTTTAACTTCCCAGAATAACTATCTTTCCCTTCAGTTTTACTTTCCTTACTATGTGTCTTAGCTGCTTCCAACTCTAAAGCTAACTTATGCTCAAACTCTTTTTGCTCCCTTTCCATTATCATCTTAGCCTTAGCTAGTCTAACATCTGTTTCGAACCTCTCATGTTCTAACTCTTGCTTCTCCTTTACTATTCTACTTTCTAATTCTACCTTCTCTGTATCATCATCTCGCTTCTCTTTAGCTAATCTACCTTCTAAATCTAGCTTCTCTTTAGCTAACCTACTTTCGAATTCTAAATTCTCTTTATCAGCATCCAACTTCTCTTTAGCTAATCTACTTTCTAATTCTAGCTTCTCTTTAGCTAACCTACTTTCGAATTCTAGCCTATCTTTCTCTAATTCTCTTTCTTTAAGTCTAAATTCCCTTTCCCTAGCCTGTTTGTCTTTAACAAAGGTTCTAAGCTCCTCTCCAGCATACCCTAACTCCTTACCCATTTCCGTAAGATCCTTTATGGACGTCATGGTTATAGACATTGTGAACTACACACTACAATAATTACAATACACACGTCACTAATAATTCTACTCAACTAACTACTAATGGTAAGTCACTGTGTCCTCAGTAAATACCTGGGCATCATCATCGGACAAGTTACATACACATTTGTACTAGCGCTAACTACTAACGGTTATGTATAGATAGTATCTAGCTTCCACAAAACATATACCCTACATAAAATATCTTAATTTGATATTGGACATAAACCTTAAACAATCATAGAAATGTGTATAACATGTACATGTATATTTACTTCTCCCCTCAATATAAGTATACTCGAGTGTCACAACATGAGTAGAACGTCTTGTTCGCCAACCTAATTGGATATTATGTGTATATCAAGGGAGGTAAAACAAACACCTAAATTATTGAGCAAAAGTGCCTCAGACCCACTCGTGTAGACCACTGTGACCTCGCGCCAAGGAAAGAACGGACAAAACAACAGTTTGGACTCACCCTACCCTTGTCGTGTCTTGACTTGTCTTCCAAGCTGTGGCCGTGATCGTCGACAGTCGCCTTGATGGATCAGAGGGTGGTACACAATTCTAAAATAATAAGTAGAGATTTAGTATATCATAATAAAGATCACTTATTGATTCTTTCCCTCCGTAGTCGCCCAAAATCCCACTACTCTGAAAACCAGTTGTCACAGGATGACCTTAGTGGTTGGGCTATCTCAGGAAAGAATCAATGACGGTGAATGCATTTACATAAGTTTAATGCAACTTTTAAAATATGTTTAATATATAGACAATTATCTAAAAAAACAAGCGAATACACAAATGAACTATGAAAAGAATGTTCTCCTGAACGTTTAAGACGTTCTTAGTATTGTTATAAATACTGAATGTCTAAGACACTAAAGTGTTGTTAAAGCTATAACAATGTTGATCTAGCGCGATAACTGTGATGCGCGAGAGCTCATGAAGATGATGATGCGCGAATTCAACGGATGATTGTCATCAAATGCCTTCTGTAAGGGTTGATGACGCGATGCAATGATAGTTAACCTCCATGAGATTGTGAGTAATATTCCTCCAGTGAGGATTGGTAACGGGCCCACCTTGTGTCCCGGGGTTGTCGTTAGTAAAACCTGGCTGCGCAGGTACGGGGACCGTCTCCACCGCTTGTAAACGTTATTCGTGGAAGCTTAGCTCCACTCCTGGATATCCAAACCTAGATGGCTTACTCCAACCCTGGATGGCTTATATCCTGGATGGCTTAGGCTGTAATTATACATACGTTCTAGATGTCGGTTGACAAACATAACAATCTTGCATAATTATCATTACCCAAACAAATCATTATTCAATCAATATATGTAAGCTGTACTAATGATGAGTAGCAATGTATACATATTCTACAACGCCATGTATACGCTATGTACGTCGCTGTTAATCAATGCCCTAATACATGTAATATAAACATGATCAAATTACTCATATATTACACTCACTGAGTTATGCATGCACGTATGTCAACTAATGACCACATTATACAACGCTATGCATATGCGTCGAACATTTATTCTTGTCACTCATCTCATTGTTAACTAATGTTAACAATCGTGTATTACAATCACTGAGTTATACGCCAACGTTAACTAATGCACCTATTATCCACTGTTATCAAATTAATATTGTTTTACAGTTAATGATCAATTACAATAATTACATCTAATAAAGTAACTTCAAAATCATACGCTAGTCTAAAGTGATGTTTGAGAAACATCAATGCTAACCGGATGTCGTAACCGCCAAACAAGATGGCGCCGCCCACTGAATACAAATGTACGATAAAAGTTTAATAAAATTACTAACCACATGTTGCCTATGAGATTTGCCGTCCAATCTCTGTTCCAACAAAGTACTATCGATGATCCCGGTGAGAGCTAGAAGACAATGGGTTTTATAAGAAACATTACGCCCAAATCATTCTTTCCCTCGTTCAGTCCGTGACAAACGTGGCTAAATCTACAGTATTGAATCTACACGAGAGGCCCCTTATACAATTTTGCCGTTTAAGGAAAATATACCTATACGTTTACATGCATTAGCACAAAACTAAACTTATGACACGGCCTCTCTGGCGGCCACTTAAAATGTGCACGCTTTTACGTGTTACATGAATAGATCATGAATATTGTGAAATTGTTTCAACTCGAACAATAGATTTTGGGTGTAACCGATAACTTACAAGAGCTATATACGACCAGTACGCTCTACCCGTGACATTTTGTGACAATATACCATCAGAAAACAAGGCTACAACAATGTGGGGTGGGGTTGGGAGCACAACATAACTAAGTGTAGTGTAAGATTTGACCAAAACTACACAGAAATATGTAAAAAAAAAAAAAAAAAAAAAGATTGGTTGGGGGGGGGGGGGAGGGGTGAGAGACGGGAGTGAGTTGGGGGTAGGGTGGAGGGTGCAACATATATGTATAAGACAAAAAATAAATATGTAAAAAAAAATCTAGTGTGGTGGGGGGGGGGGCGGGGGTAGGTGGGGTGGGAGGGGAGGGGGGTGAGGGGATAACATATATGTGTAAGAATTGACAAAAGCAACACAAAAATATGTAAAAAAAAAAAAGTTTCATGTGGGGGTGGGGGGTTGGGGAGAGCGGGGCGAGAGGCGGGAGTGGGTTGGAGTGGGTTGGGGGCGGGGGGAAGGGGCAACATATATGTGTAAGAATTGACTAAAACAACAAAGAAATATGTAAAAAAAAAAAAAAAAGTTTCAAGTGTGTGTTGGTGGGTGGGGGGGGGGGGTGAGAGGCGGGGTGGGGGGAAGGGCGGGTTAGGTTGCAACATATGTGTAAGAATTGACTAAAACAACACAGAAATATGTAAATAAAACAACAACAAAATTTGATTTTCAAGTGGGGGTTGGATGGGGGAGGGGGAGCGGGGTTGAGAGGCGGGAGTGGGTTGGGTGGGGGGCGGGGGTAGGGGGCAACATATGTGTGTAAGAATTGACTAAAACAACAAAGAAATATGTAAAAAAAAAAAAGTTCCAAGTGTGGGGCGGGGTGGGGGGGTGGTGATGGGATGAGAGGGGTGGGGGGTTGCAACATATATGTGTAAGAATTGACAAAAGCAACACAGAAATATGTAAAAAAAATATATAATAGTTTCAAGTGAGGGTGGGCTGGGATGGGGTGGGTGTGTGGGGGGGGGGGGTGGAGTGGGGGTGAGGGTGAGAGGCAGGAGTGGGTTGGGGGTGGATGGGGCAACATATATGTGTAAACATTTACTAAAACAACAAAGAAATATGTTAAAAAAAAAAGAAAAGTTTCAAGTCTGGGGCGGGGTGGGGGAGTGATGGGGTGAGAGGCAGGGTGAGAGGCGGGGGAGGGGAGGGGGAGGGGGCGGGGAGGGTTGCAACATATATTTGTAAGAACTGACAAAACAACACAGAAATATGTAAAAAAAAAAAAAAAGTTTCAAGTCTGGGGCGGGGTGGGGGGTTGGGGGGGATGGGTGAGAGGCGTGGGGGTGGGTGATGTGGTCGGGGAGGGCTGCAACATATATGTGTAAGAATTGACTAAAACAACACAGAAATATGTAAACAAAAACAAAAACAAAAACAATATTGTGGAGGGGAGTGGGGGCGGGGGTAGAGGGGGGAGGGGGAGGGAGCCCATGCCCCAATATGGGTGAATTAATAAGATGCATAATGCTATAACAAATCCCAAACCTAAATTATAGATATATACATGCTTACATACAAACCTAGCTCTGCCTTTATTGCACATTTTATGGGCCATCACAATTTGGGTTCCATGGGAGCCCAACATTTGCAGAAGACAAAATTACTTATCCAACCCTTTACAACATACTATAAGGAAACCAATTCCAAAATTAAGTTCAGCTAGGACAACAAATGTAAGAGATATAGACCTGTAAACACAGCTTACACGCAAAATTTGATGTGAAACAGACATATTTTAAGGGCTATTAGAATTTGGGTTCCATGCCCAGGGGTTACAGGAACCAAAATTAATTAAGCAGCCCTTACGATAATGCTATAAGGAAGCTAATGGCCAAATTTGGATGTGCTAGGGTAAGAATTGTAAGAGATATAGACTTGTAAACACAGCTTACACGCAAAATTTGATGTGAAATGGGGCACATTTTATGGGCTATCATAATTTGGGTTCCATGGGAGCCCATGGGTTACAGGAACCAAAATTGCTTATGCAGCCCTTAAGATAATGCTACAAGGAAGCCCATGAACAAATTTGGTTGTGGTAGGATAAGAAATGTAAGAGATATAGACTTGTAAACACAGCTTACACGCAAACCTTGATGTGGGACGCCGACGCCAACGCCGACGCCGACCCCGGGGTGATTACATAAGCTCTCTTATTCTTCGAATAGTCGAGCTAAAAATGAACTGAGCAGTACTAAAGACTGTATCTGAGCAGTCACGAACAACGTAACTAAATACATATCTGCGCAATATCGCATTCAGACTCTCAAGACTGTCTTGAGGAACGGCACCAGGTGCAACATCATTTATAATAATGAACTGAGCAGTACTAAGACTGTATCTGAGCAGTCACGAACAACATTACTAAATACATATCTGCGCAATATCACATTCAGACTCAAAATTTGCGTATGCTGCAACACGCCCTGTGTTGCATTTATCCAGATCCAGATAATTTCATAAATCTAACTGGCCGCCCAATAACCGTCTTCTGGTTTTAAAAATCCCCAGTCTCTTCTGAGTGACGTATTACGGATGTATTACCCAGAGCATGCCACCGGTAGTGTGTATGTTAATAGTTCGTAGTCTATACTCTGGGTTGAAAATGTATTTTATTATCCAATTTTTTGTTAAAAATTGATCATTTTCTGTATGTCATCATTACATTCATAACATAGTGCATATTTTTTTCACTGGTCTCTGGCTTTGAGAATATAAAACAGTCCCGTTCCTTTTAATTCTTCGGTATAAGGATAGAGTGGATTGTTCTTCTTGTAACGCAACATTTTGTGACACCTAAAATAAACACATTTGAACTGAAATCATTAGCACATTAAAGATGTTTGTCGTACAGTCAACTCCATGAACCGATTTGTGTCGTACACACGAAGTTATCGACGACAAACGTAATACGACAACTAGGCTACTAAATAAATGCTTTTTACTTGCGTAATATTTGCTATTCTTGAAGATTTGAAAATAGGTATTTGTTCTTTAAACACTATCAAAAACGATTACAATGAAGGCATGTGATTTCACTGAAGGCTTAACCGATGTGGTTTTCCTTCAATAACTTTTTGCATTATTACCTAACCACAACAATGAAGACAGCCGATGTAACTGCATGCATGTCTCCACATGACGGACGAAATTAATAAAATAAATATTTCTTCATAAATGAATAAAATAACAAAACGTACTCAGGATATCGTCTGTCAAATGTTGTGATCCGCCATTTTGTACACATTCAACACCAATAGCACTGCTTAGGCGCCATAAACCTCTACACATTCACCCCACTCTGACTGATTAAGAATAATAAAATATATGTATGAAAAAGTAAAATCATGTGTAAGACAATTTGAAAATTATTCAGATTTTTTCAAATATGAGATTGGGTTAAGGCAACGGGAGATAAACACGCCGATATTGATTTCTCTTTTTTAAACTATATTTACAAAATGAGATTAATACTGGTTTAGAAATTGATGATATTGTACTTATATTACTATTATTTGCGGAAGATATAGTTATCATGGGAAAATCACCTGAATAATTACAAAAACATATTAATTTACTTCATGACTATTGTAACAAATGGGGATTAGAGGTGAATACTGTTAAAACAAAGATTAATGTTTTTAGAAAAAGAGGTGGTTTATTAAACAATGAATTTTGGCATTATAATGGAGAGAATATAGAGGTAGTAAATGATTTTAACTATTTAGGTACATTTTTTAATTATCCTAGAAATTTTGTTAGGAACCAAGAACAACTTATTGGAAAATCTTTGAAAGCATTAAATGTTCTCTTAACAAACTGTAGAAAAATAAGGTTGAAACCAAAAATATTACGTCAACTATTTGATTCATGTGTGGGGTCAATTTTGAATTATTCTTCGGATATTTGGGGATATACACAATCAAAGCAAATCGAAAGAATACATTGAAAATTTTGTAAACAAATTTTAAAAGTAAGAAATAGTTCTTGTACATCAGGAGTATGTAAGAATACTTAAATACTGGTCTAAATTTTTGAAAACAGATAACATAATACTTAAAAGCTTTTACATATCGTCACTAAAATATTGTAAAAATGGGTATAAAAATTGGGCATCGAATGTAAAAAATCTGTTAAAACGAATATGGTTTTACAAATGTCTGAAATGACCCAAATTCTGTTAATGCTAAATACTTTATAACTACGTTTAGACAAAGAGTTGTTGATTGTTTTGAATCATACCTTGATATTTTACCATGTAATCTCACACCATATTTAACAAAATGCAGAATATCAGCACATTCGTTAAGAACAGAGACCGGTAGATACTCTCGCAATGGAATACATAGACATGAAAGATATTGTCAGTGATTTGGAAGATGAATACCATTTTATTTTGATTTGTCCTTGTTACACAAACATTCGGACAAATTATATTAAACAATATTATTATATTAGACCTAGTATGTTTAAATTCTTAGAATTACTGCAGACACAGGATAAGAATATTGTTATAAAGCTAACAAAATACATGTATATTAGTACAGCTTTAACTGTAAGTAATACAATCTTGACTATGTATAGCTCTTTTGTATTTTCATCCTCATATATCAGTTATTTAGCATTTCTATTGCTCATAGCAAATGTACTTTTGTATAAAATCACTTATTATGCATGATCATTTATATATGTATATATAACGATGTACCTATGTACAAGTTAAATAAAATATATGTTCTGTTCTGTTCTGTACGACCTGATTAACATGTATATAAACTGTACAGTAAATAGTTGACCGTGATGTGCAATCAACATTTAGTCTGACATCTGGCGTGTGACTTATGACTTATGTAACAGGGTTGTCACAGGGTTTAGTGCGGGTTGAAAATGAAGGCGTCTAAAGCTCTGTATCGAGGATACGAAGAAGTTTAATTCTGTAAAACAGAAGTATATATCCAAGTTATGGAATGAATAACTTGAAACAAAGTATTACGCGTCTGTTCTCTAAAGAACGAAAATGACAACTGGCCTTTACATAAGTGACCAAGAAATTGTTATCGAGGGATTGGGACCGGTGCAAATAAAAATCTTATATAAAAAAAACTTTACGTCCCATGGCAAGCAAACGAAAAGAATGGTATCTTCCCATGGTTTGTCGCGACAAAAAAGTACCTGTCCCATGCCATTTTGCACCGTTCCATAAGCACCCTTTTATGGTCTAAAATCACTGCTACAATATTTGTTTTGTTGAAAGTTTTGCCAAAAAAAATTTGACTTAAAAATAAGTGTACGTCCCATGGCAAGCAAGCGGAAAAATTACCTGTCCCATGCCATTTTGCACCGGTCCCAACCCCCCGATAAATATTGCCTGCCTAACTTAAAATATAATTTACCCCATGGAATGATATACAGAAGAGACTAATCTGGATAAAGACTATTAAAACATTTAAAGGGCCATAAATCTGCCAAAAATCATTCAACCGGAATATGGCGATGATATGCACAACTAGGCATGAAACTGATCATCCTTTCGTGGAAATCCAGCCAGGGATTCAGGAGAACTAGCCCGGAAAATGTTTGTGTATCAAAAACTTTTAAAGGGCCATAACTTCACCAACATTCGGTAAACCGGAACGCGACGATGATATGCACAACTAGACTTGGTGCTGATCATCTCTGTACAGTTTCGTTGAAATCTGGCGAGAGTTTGTGTATTAAAACCTTTAAAGGGCCATAACTCTGCCAAAAATCATTCATCCGGAACACAACAATGATTTGCACAATTAGACCTGGAACTGATCATCCCTAAATAGTTTCGTTTAAATCCGGCAAGGGGTTCAGGAGAACTAGTCAGGACAAAGTGTGTGTATAAAAACCTTTAAAGGGACATAACTCCGCCAAAATCATTCAACCAGATCACGGTGACGATATGTGCAACTAGGCTTGGTATTAATCATCCCTGAAATGTTTAACTGAAATCCGGCCAAATGAAGGCCTTATCGTCTTAACAAGGCAAACTATAGCATTTTTAAAAACACCAAGGCCATAACTCCGCTGTTACTTATCTGATCTGGCTGGTTTTCGAACTTGTCCGAGCTTTTATTGATAATAACAATCTGGTAAAGTTTGGTAAAGATCGGATGAAAACTGAAGGCCCTATCGTCTTAACAAGGCAAAATATAGCATTTTTAAATAACTCCATTGTTACTGGCTGGTTTTCGATCTTGTCCGAGCTTTCAATGACCAGTAGAGCTAAAAACTAATTTGACACTGCCATATTTGACACAAAATCCTTCTATTCCCCCACCCCACACCGACCCGAAAAGGCGCGATGTCGTCATCATTCCAAGATGGCCGCATCCACTTGTGTTTCTTTCCAAATGTTCAATAGGTCATATCTCTTTTATTTTTCATGATATTTTCAGATTTCTTCAAGCTTTTCAGAGCCCTTTTAAATAAATGGTGTTTGAAAATAGTGCAACTCCTTTAAGCTTGATGTTAGGGATCTTTTGATGATTGCTCCCAATTATTACACCTGTAATTTAAGATTGTGGTACATTTTCTTTATTTTTTATACAGTCATTTATTTTCATATTGATATTAATGGTATTTGCTGATTTCAGACAGCATTTGTTGTGGATGAAGTGACCAGCATCATAAAAGAGGTAACTTTTCTCTATATGACAACTAGTGTGTTCATCTTTACATTGCGCGCAAACCTTGAACAAAAACCCCAATCATTCTTAACATATTATAACTATATACTAATAAAAAAAAATATTATTAAAAAAGTAGAATCAAACGTAACTATAGAAGACCTGGAGAGAAAAACCAAAAGAAATTATTCAAGGAAATGATGATGGTTTGTTCGTTCCTCTATTGATAGTTTTATTCAGCTTTTTAATAATTATACTTTTTAGTGAGCATCCAGTAGACTAAATACTTTGCGTATGCCTGGTAAATGTTGTTTGTATTCTTTTGCCTTGGTGACAACAAACATTGTTTTCAATGTGAGTGAACTTCAGTCATTTAGGTCAATAATAAGCTAAACATGTCTTCACGTGGTAGGTTTCCTTGACAACGGTATTTCAATTTATTATATTTCAGTTTAACTATATCCTGTGCACTATATTTGCCTTATTAAAGTCATGCTAACTCGTTTGATTATTATTTACAGGCATAATTATTCAGCTAAATGTTAAAGTATACCGACATATATGTCTTCTGACGTTAAAGGGAAAACGCAATGGTGTTTTGTGATTGATCAAAACTTATTATTCGTTTGCAGGCAATTGAAGGTGTTATTGAAGGTGTTATTGGTGGCAATACATACCAGCACAACAAGGTGAATGAATGGACATCCGATATCGTGGAACAGATTCTGAATCAACTTACAAAACTAGGAGAACCATTCAAATATATAGGTACATGTTTAATATCCATCTGGTGAATCAATGGACATCCAATGTCGTGGAACAGTGTCTGAATCAACTTACAAAACTAGGAGAACCATTCAAATATATAGGTACATGTTTAATATCCATCTGGTGAATCAATGGACATCCAATGTCGTGGAACAGTGTCTGAATCAACTTACAAAACTAGGAAAACCATTCAAATATATAGGTACATGTTTAATACCCATCTGGGCCCCGTTTTATGAAACAACTTACGACCATTTTGATCGTAAATCAATTTCTTAAATGCTTCAATATAAATTACACTTTTCAAATAAACGTGATTTCATTTTCTTATACATGTGATATTTCTGCACCAATCGCACACATAATTGTCTACATTAAATGCTTAGGTGAAAATAGTGAACGATTTTAAATTTTAAGACTTATTGTAAGATGTTTAATAAAACAGGGCCCTGGTGAATAAATGGACATCCGATGTCGTGCAACAGTGTCTGAATCAACTTAAACAACTAGGAAAATAATTGAAATATTTAGGTACATGTTCAATACCCATCTGTTAAACATATTTACTTGTTTATGTCCCTAAAGGGAGGCATATAGTAATCGCTCCGTCCGTTTGTCCGTTTGATCATCCTGCCATCCGAAACAATTATGTTTCAGCCATAGCTTTGAAAGAACTGAAGAGATTTTCATGAAACTTCACACAAATGTTAACCACAATGAGATGGTGTGTTAATTGCATGAATCGGGTGCATATCTTAAAACTCAAGATTACACTCGGCGGTCAAATAAGTCAAACATTTTGTGGGGTATTTGTCACTTACTGCTGACATTTCTTGTTTTGTATGAAGTTTATCTTCAAATTGAGGACGTCCATGTGCGGGATAGTAAAACGCTGTGTCTAAAATGTTCTCACCTCTCATCGCTGCGGGCTTGAATCACACTGGTAGCTCGACTTGTCAAGTGAGAAAGCGTTGAATATTACAGATGGTGGGATGTATGCAGTACTAGTTCTACCCAGGAAAAATGAGGAGGTCTGCCTCTAACACAAACAAATTGACCGTCATATATGGCCTAACATGTGCTAAAACTAATGGCCATTTGCAATTTTAGTTTATGTTAGAAAAACAAGCTTAATTTGGACTGTTCTGCTCTCGCGTTAATGGGTTACTACGACGAAGTATATAGTGCCTCTATATAAGTTTAATTATAAACTGATATCATCTGTCCTATAAATCATACATTGCTTAATAGTGTGTGTAAATTGTATTGTTAACTGTTTAATAAGATTTTACATCATTAATCTAGTCATTTTTCGATCACCCCTCGTACATTTACTGTATATTCTGTGTTTCAGTTACCATTGAAATTATGCAGAAAAACAGTGCAGGTCCTCATTCATCGAGCTCATGCTTTTGGGACAATTAGACAGGTGGTGGGTATCTTTTATTGCAAATAATATATCGAATGGTTAAGAGATTGAAGTGGGTACATCAGGCTTTGCGCTGAATTTGTTTAAAAAATAAAAAGCTATGAAATGACCGACCAGTTAAAACGTGAATTGGTTCAAATCTGTAGATGGAACATTAACAGTTTGCTATAATAAAGTGAAATAATTAATGTTTATAAATTACATCAAGTCGTATCAGGCCATAGATGAATCTCTGCTGTGCAGATCACCTTGACTATATCTACAAATGACGCTCATGTTCCAATGCATTGCAATTTTTTTACCACCAAGTTCAAAATAGCTTACCATATTTAGGAAATACCTTATTTATGCCCTATTTTATATATTCAGTGTAATATTTTTGGTGCTTTATGGCTCATTTATTTTATTTTTATCAATTAATACAAAAATAATGTTATTGTATTTGAACAGTTCAGAAATAAATTCCCATCCTCCTGTACTCCCTTTAATACTGGAAGGAGAGTGACAATATTGATCTACCAGAATAGCCCAAGGAAGTCCATCTGTTTTGATGCTTACATCAATGAACCTTACAGTTTTTACATATCAATAATCACTGCTGTTTCACCAGCTTAATTCTACTGACTGCGAGGTATATATGTAACGTTCATATTTTGAGAATCCAAACTCTATATACACAATATAAAGCACTTTAACCAGACAGTCCAAACCCAAACACTGAAGTGTTGAATTAAGAGTTCCCAACTCATAGTTCATTTTAAGCATATTCAATTGAGGGTATTTCAGGAAGACGTGAACAATCCAATACTTTTAATCGGCACATGTACATTATTATATGACCTGAACACTTGGACAGAGTTTTGATACATGATTTTTTTGTGTAATTTTACCTTTAGTTGGAAGGTTAGTTTCTTTAATTGCTTGGATTTCAGTTGGAATAACTTTCTTTAAAAAGAAGGATCTTGCATAAGTGAGTGTGTATTATTGACTAACAAACACGTTGGATAAAAATGATAGGATACGAGGCTCTACCAAGTATCCTATCTTTTTAACAAGTTTATCAAAGTCATAAATACACATTCACAAATGTGAAATTCTATTTATCACATAACACCAATATGACTTGAAAGTTCCAGTCTGATGTCACTTTATCTTTTACATAGTGCCAATTTGTAAGAAAAGTCATAACATCATTTGGTTGTTTAGATGATGTCAGATATGTTACTTGACTCTAAGGACTGTTCCAGAAATTAGTACGGCCCATCCTCGGACGGCAACAAATTATTTTTTACATGGGCGATCGTATTTTTAAACAGAGATATACATTGATCGATCGAATACTAAAACTTCAAAATCGAGCGGCCAGGTTTATCCTCCGAGTAGAATTTAATACGCCATCCGAACAAATGTTTAAAACCCTTAATTGGTTTCCAGTCCAAAGACGGGTTCAATACCATACATGTATTATAGTCTATACATCTCTAAATAATCAAACACCTGAATACAGTGACAGCATGCTCTTAAAACCTTCAACAACTCATTGGCGAAATTTAAGATCTCCCACACAAGATACACTACAAGTTCCAAGATCTCACACACCAGTTTATGATAAAGCATTTTCAATATGCGGTCCACAGGAATGGAATGAAATACGGCTTTCAAAATCATTAAGTTCATTTAAAACGTTACTGAAAACACATCTTATGTGCACATCTGCTATGTAATTTCAAAAGTATGTATACTATCAGTGTGGGTCTGGTACAGCATCACTGTTTTAACGAACAAAGTCTTAAGAAATCATAAAATCTATATATTTTAAGTGCATATGTAAAGTTATAGACTTGCCTACAAAGAGTATTTGTTGTGTGTTTGATAGGATCTGAATATGTCAATACTATTATGCAGACATAAACTAATATAAATACAATAAAACATCAATGTTTGACGGTTCAGTGGATCAGCGTGTAGATTTCGTCTGCTGAGCAAGATAACATTGATTACATACTTTAATGTATATAATACAATAAAACATCAATGTCTGATGGTTCAGTGGATTAGCTTGTATGTTTCGTCTGCTGGGCTAGTAACATTAACATACATACTTAATATATTTTCGGTATATTGTTTTAAAAGAATGAATTCTTAATTGAAAACATCATTGTATGACAGCTCAGGAGATCAGCTTGTACGTTTCGTAACTGGGCTTGATTACAAGGAGGTTAATGTTAAGAAATGTTATAAAACATATACTTAATTATACTTAGTTCAAATCTAGTTTTTGGATAGTATGATTGTAAACCTGCATAAAGTCTTGCTGTCTTAGGCTAAATCACACATACACATACTATTGTTAGGACTGGTGGTTTAACCAACACTAAGTAGAATGCAGTGGCCCTTTCGTGTTTGTGTATTACTATTAAACAATGCTGACCCTGTTGAACAATTTTTAGGTATGATATTTCAATCAGAAAATATTTCTCAAGATCACTTGCATATTTAATCAATATACCATCACTTTTAATTGTTACGATAATCTTACAATTTATCACAGTAAAATTGTAGTAGAATGACCTCTAGGGCTAGGTCAATTTATTACAGTAGAACAGTAGTAGAATGGCCGGCCCCATGTTTTCTGTTTGGTATGTGTTCTTTAAAGAGTTTTATTCACGAATTTGAGATTGATACGGCCAATTGTTTTGTTATAACTTATGGGTGCCGTTGTTGTGGGAAGGGGGTCACCTGCACTAACGAAAGTTACAACATGTATTATAAAGTTTATATTGTATCTTAAATATACTTTAGGTAAGGGCTGGCAGAACATTTCCACACACATCTTTAACTTCCAAAATTTCTTTAATGGTTTAAACTAACCTTTAGGCATCATTGCCTGTAGGTCTTATAACCTGTAGACCTTAAGGTTAACCTTATGACCCGCAATAGACATTATAGTTATGAATACACCTGTATCAGGGTGGCCTTGCATCTTGTTGTATATGTCCATACTGTTACTCCACGATTGGGGCATAACTTCCGTGGTGATATGTTCTGAAAATGTTGATATTGTAACAATACTGGTAACAGAAGCCAGAAACACGGTTAGGATAACAGACCGCCATATATAACTGAACAATTGTTGAAAAATGGTGTTAAATCAAATGAAAATAATAACTTTGACGCACCGTGAATTTCGTCATTTATTCAACTTGGACATTAACCGAACACGTTTTTCTTTTTAGAGAACAGTCCGTAAATGTTACGCAAAACAGTCATATTCTTCTTGCATAGATGAAACAAAATACCTTGGAAGCAAAAATTTCGACGTGGAGCATGCCCCCGACTCCCCTGGAAACATATGTGCCTCATGTCAAGTGTATTCGCAAGGAAAAACATGGCAGTTGATAAGCAGGTGGGAGATTCGCTTGCAGTAGACATGGACAAAGTATCGCAACTGAAAAAAAATTATATTAAAAATACATGTTGGGAGGATGAATTGAGCAAGAAAATACGTGTGAAACATATAGAAACAGTTGCGTAAAACACCTCTAAAAGGCACATCAGAGCACACACAAATAGAAAGTTCCTATAGTTTACTAGCACCTGTAGTTCTCGCGGCACCGATCTCAGAACTTTAGCTACGCCCAGCTACATTCCAAAGATGAGTCTTATAAACGATAACGAGACACACTATGAACCTAAAAACCATACGACGAAAACAACACACACTTAGGCAGATATTTTATAGAGGGGTTCGGGGGACATGCTTCTCCCGTAAATGTTTGTTTGCCTGTGATGCGATATGGTGGAATTTGACGTATATCTAAGGGAAGTTTTGATATAAAATTCATGATTTTTTATGTATGGCTCATACAATAATTTAACAAAATGGCTCACTTCAAATTAGTTCCATTTTTCGACGTTAAGTTTTCATTTTTTTAAAGCGTCAATTGTGGTAGTGATACCGCTCCTCATTGAGCATCGATACGCCCTCCACATCTAGAAGCTATACAACCTCCCAACTGAGTATTGACCCCTCGATTGAGTATTGAATTGATAACCCCTCCCCATTGAGTACTGATACCCGTCCCCATTTAGTGTTGATACCCACTTCCACATTGAGTATCTATAACACCTCTCCATTGAGTATTGATACAAGTACCCCTCCACATTGAGTATCGAATGGGTATCAATACTCGATGGAGAGATTTTATAGGTACTCACTGTGGACTGTGTGGAGGGGGTATCAATACTTAATGGGGAGGGCATCAATACTCAATGGGGAGGGTTATCAAAATTCAATAACGTGGGGTATCAATACTCAATAGTGACGGGTATCAATACTCATTGGGGAGGGGTTATCAAAACTCATCGATACTGAGTGTAAAATTAGTATCAATAATCATTGTACGCCGGAACCCCCGCAAAGCTTTTCAATAAATGTCCGTATAACGGTTGTTAGACTGATACTTTTGAGCGCACGAAATCTTTAAGTAGACACACGAGAGACATGCTCACGTGCATATCAATCCTCGGGCTAAGAACACACAAATAAAGACTGGACACTTTATCCCCGTGTGTTTCATAACAGTCTTACACACGTCGATATAAAGGCAGTGTTTCGTTTGTTTTAAAGGTAAAATAAATTAAAGCCATGTATTTTTTACATTTTTATTTGTATTTTAACAGCACAATCGTCAAGATTAATTTCAGAAGATTGTGTAGCTTATGGCGGAATCGTTATGGCGGGCTTTGTATCCTCTGATGTACATGTAGCTGTAATGATTTGTTGACGTAGACGTTGTTTTATATGCCAGTATGGTGATGCTCCTGTGTCCTATTCTTTCTGCAATTAGTTGCTCGTCGAATCCATCTTGGAACAATGTAGTTGCTATAGTAACCTGTAATTGTTTAAATATAAAACATGTCATTGTCTACATAAACTGTAACCATATAAGACTGCAACTTACATGTAAAAATATTCAGGGTCATCTGAGTTCTATTTCCCCTTTTATTAATGCATTTTCAACGGGATTACGAAAAGGGGTCATATTTCTGAAGGATTATGACCCATTTTCTGTAATCCCCTTGAGATTGCATTTGCAAAAGATAAACATTAGAATGTAAATAATATAAACCTTTTTTAGATGAAACTCACAGTTTAATATATTTACACATGTCTAGACAGAGTTACGCTAAAATTATAAATACATACTTGATACATGTAACTATGTGAATTAGTCAATACACACATGACCTTGAGTATGACATAAGCCGAGTACGGATCAATACACACTTTTATCAAGTTCACATTTATTATTCAAGTATAGCAGTCTAGATAAAAGTGTAAACATATTAAACTGCAAGTTACAAGTGAAATATTCTCGATTATTTGAATTTTCATTTTTTTGTTTTGTTTATTTAACTTTCAACGGGATTTCGCAAAAGGGAACATTATCATTATATATTATATACTTGCAAATATATGAATTGTTAAAATGGCATGCGACAAAACACACACACACACACACACACACACACACACACACACACAAACACACACACTACAACAATAATTGTAAAAAGAAAAAGGTTAGAAAAAAGTGGTTATACGTAAAAAACTGACAAAGTAAATGAATAAAAAAAAGTAGAAGGAAATGGAAAAAATGTTTAGTTTGTCGTGAATAGCATAAACTTGCTTATGTAAACGTAAACAATGTCTAATACGCTTAACGCGTTATTGTCCCTTGCGGAGTTATTAAATTGGATATTAACTGAGAAGAAAAATAATGGCATACATCAAATATTAGCAAAATGGTGATTTACTATAATGTTCGGAGAATTATTAAAATCAGAAAAAATAGACCAATACCTTTATAATAAATCTGTAAATCCAGTAGTTCAGCTCGTGTGCCTGGAGATTTACAGATAATGGTGGCACTAACGTATATGCGTAACTCTGTGCTATTTCGTCTTGAAGTACTTTGTCGTTGCGCCATTTCCTCTACGCATTCCAAACGTTTACACCCCACACAGTGTTCTTTTGAGTATTTTTTAGATGTTCTCGATTTTCTCATTATTTCAACTTCATTATCACTCGACATTTTAGTAAAATGTTTTTCACACGAACTATCGGCAGCAACGATTTGCAAAAAGACGCAATTACCCAAGTCGTCCCGTTTTCCCATTTCATCCATATTAAATTGACTCATTATGAAGTCATTATCCATATGAAATAAATCATCTTTGTCCTTTGTAATACACATTTCACTCAAAATTAAATCCGTCTCAACATCAAACATGTCTTCTGAAATTGTTGTAGACATTGACAACCAGCTGCCACGAGGAAAAGCACGTGGCGCGACAGCACGTCATTCCCGTGCATATCATGTGTATTTGGATTTGAATAGGCCAATGTAACATATTCTTTACAAGATGTCAGATATATTTGCTTTTTTTAAAACATTAATAAGAACTAATTTTCAGCGGATCCATCACGTATATCTTCAAAATAAGAACAGCAATTGTTCTACCCGACGTACAAGTCAGATACACGTACTCGTCTTACTACAAATTTTTAAAGTGTCCTCTAACAGACGTTAGGCGGGCGATTTGCTTGACCGAAAAACAAATATTTACTCGGCTTCGCCTCGTAATTATTAGTTTTTCGGTCAAGCAAACTGTCCGTCTAACGTCTGTTAGAGGACACTTTTGTAGTTAAGACTCGTACTGTATCTATTACATCTTTAAATACCTCTTTTTATAAAAGTACAATTAACAAAGGTCATGCATAACTAGGACACGGAAAGTGGGGATTTTATACAAGTCTTACCGACATATTTATGTTATTACTGATAATAAAGAACTAACTATTTAACCTATTCTTTACTTAAGAAAAGAACTGACGGTGTGGTTGATCTCTTGAGATATTTAATATCGCGACTGTCAAACTCGGGTAGAGGTATTATTTGTGTAGTGACCCATATGCAAAACTAATTAAAATGTATCGAAAGATTTAATGAAAGGGGAAATATACTAATTAAAGGCAAGTTGGAATCGTAAAGGGGAATTTTATAAACATGGTATTCTAAAAACAAGTGTCGTGTTTCACGGTATACAATTATATTTTTAATCACGAGATCAAGTAAAATCAAATCGATGGTAGTGTTTGAAAGCACATATGATTGCTTTATTCGATGCATAACGCATGTACATGCAAAGGATAATTTCGACACGAGCACGTAGACCGAGAGTATGTACTTCAGACTCCATATACAGCATTAACGGGCGATTCCAAGAATACCGCATAGGAAAGGTTAGCGGAAACTGACCATATGCATATAAGTCGGCTACTGCGGATAATGGCACAACATGGAAACATTTTATAAAATGTAAATAACAATAAAATATCACAAAACTCTTTTTATGATTTATCCCTGCCTCTCTATAATATATATATATGGGACGATATAGAAATTTATAATCATAGCAACATAAAACAACATTAAACCTGTAAAAAAATAATTACATGAAATGCACGTAGTTAAAAAGATGCAATTAAAACCTTTACGGTAATCTATACTTTGCTTTTGTTAATCAATAATGTGAAGTTAAGAAAATACATATTTGAATTGAATTGGGATTTACGGCGCATCAACACATAAAAGGTTTTATTGTATACTTTCATATTGTCCCGTTTAGTTTGCATTGAGCTAAGCGTGCAATATTCTACGATATTGCACGCACTGATATTGCACGGGAACTTTTGCTCGTGCTTGCTAAGAGCCGCGAAATAGAAATAAGGAACTACTTTTAAATAAAAATAACGGAATCCTTCCTATAGTGTCAACAAAAAAATACGTGTTTTTTTACAACCTTTTATGGCAAAAATTGATAAAATAATTCAAATGGTCACTCACCCACTGTTTTTAACGTTATCAAATGGTAAACAAACTTCCGAAAATCGCTTGATGTTTTTAATGACGTCATCCGACATCGACATCGTTTTCGCGCAAAATAATCATCCACACAAAATCAAACTGAATGGCAAGATAGGAATTCCATCAAAAGCTATAAAAATAACAGAAATACAATGAAAAGTAATAGTCATACAATTAACATTGATCAAAAACAATATGAAAGTATACAATAAAAAGGTTATTGAAGTTGTATGGCTAAATATTACTTGGAACTCGTTGTTTTGGCGCAGGACGACTCGCAAGCTCGTCGTCCTTTGCCAAAACAACTCGTTCCAAGTAATATTTAGCCATACAAATGCAATAACCTATAATATGGCGCCTAACATGAATGAACGTACCAGGCTCATCCTCCATTTACATCAAATTAAAATATGGAGAATGGGCCTAGAACCTTCTAACCTACGATGGAGCCACGTTTTCACGTTTGCATACGCGCTGTCATGATGAATACCTTGAATGAGCATGATAAAAAATGATGAAATGAACATGAAGGGGTGGGGTTGTTGTTGTTGGGTGTATGCGGGGTGGGGAGGAGTGGGTGGGGTGGGGGGGGGGGGGTGTTGTATGTTCCTACCCCTCTACCTCTAGCGGGTTTGCATTGGTTGTATTCTACCCCGGCAACCACTAGGGAAAAATGCATATATATTATTTTATATAATGAATAATTATAATAAATGGCAAGAATGTTTACAGTTTCTTCTAATAACTTTTAAGAAAAACTGAAATATCATACGTCTTACCGAAGGTACGTTTCCGCGTAGGCCATGTATGTTTAGATCACCTGAACCATAGCTAAAATGACTAGCCTTCGTCCGTCGTCGTAAAGGAGCATTACAATAGAAGGGGGAATAGGGGAAATGGAGGGGTTGGGGGAGATGTTTGTTGCTCAATTTTAATTTTTTATTTTTTTAAACGGGGAGAGCATGCCCCAATACCCAACAACGCTCAGTGGTGCATTTTGGGAGACTGTTTCCGAAATTGTTATTACCTATTTTTTTCTGAAATGTTGCTGAATTAGCCTGTTGTTTTTTTAATTTCATGGAAAAGTAAGTAAGACGTCCCCTTTTACTTCCCCAACGTTCTTTTGTAAATGTATTGGATTTTTAAAAAATCTTTTTTTTTTTTTTTTACAGACAATATGTACGCAGTTTCATAGTTACATATAGATAGCTACGCCCCTTTCTTTAGTGCAAATATTTTAATATTTCATGTGGATTTTGATGCAAAGTATTCTTTTTGTCTCGGAGTATGCATTAAGACATCTGTTTTCTTTAATAATATTTAAGTTTGTCCAACCTAAAATGATTCCAATACTTTTCGAAGCTAGTATGGTAAAACAGTACAACAGCACCGACATGTCATGAATACACAGTACAACAACACCGACATGTCATGAATACACAGTACAACACCACCGACATGTCATGAATACACAGTACAACACCACCGACATGTCATGAATACACAGTACAACAGCACAGACATGTCATGAATACACAGTACAACAACACCGACATGTCATGAATACACAGTACAACAGCACAGACATGTCATGAATACCGGCATTAACATAACTCTCATATGTGTAGAATAAAAATTAACAACAAATGACGCATTAAATACAATTAAACCATCCCGATGTTTTTACAATATCATGGTTGTTTACAAAACAATGTTGACAAAAAGCCTCCTGCCATATCATAACTCTTATATGCGACGGTGTAGAAGAAAACATACATAACATGTCATAAATTAAAACTATTCCGATATATAGAGGTTAATCAACACTGTTTTCGTATTTCGGGATATAATACGAAAACAGTGTTGATTAACTTATATATTATTACATTTATTTACAAGAATGTGCCTTTAATTCAATAAATATAGGAGTCTACTTTGACTTACTTTCGAACTTCGCGCAAGAATACACCACAACTGTCACAACAATGTAATTAAAAAAGCAGTTCCGGCAAAATCTTATAATATCCCTAGGGATTTATTTCCCAAGGGAATTATACCACTTTTAGTTCCCTCAGAATCACAGGTAGAAATGGAATATTAATCTAATATCTTTGCAGTTTAAGTGTTGTTTTTTTACATATCTGGCTAAATAAACACCACTAAATTAACAGTATAAAAGAAATACAAAGCATATACTAACAATGACAATGACGAGAAAGAGGATCGATATCCGATTGTACAAGCAATGTTTCAAAGCGGCACACCGGATAAACTCGGTTCTTCTGACTCGAACTTGTAGCCCGGCACTTAACTCATTTTATGAAACATAAAATCCATTATTTATGTTTGTCCAACCTTAAAACATATCAATGATGTTATAGCTAGTATTAAAAACACCAGTTACACAGTTACGGAAATCGGCGAGGCAGTTCCGATTGTCGTCGTCGATTTTCGTTATCCGGTATTTCACCAGTTACAGAAATCAATGAGGCAGTTCCGATTGTCATCGATTCGTCGATTTCCGTTATCCTGCATTTCACCAGTTACGGAAATCGAGAGGTAGTTTATATTGTCATCGATTCGTCGATTTCCGTTATTCGATCACCAGTTACGGAGATCGACGAGGCAGTTCAAAATGTCGTCGATTTGTCGATTTCCGTTATCCGGTAGTTCACCTGTTATGGAAATCGACGGGGAAGTTCCAATTGTCCTGGATTCGTCGATTTCCGATATCCCATATTTCACCAGTTACGGAAATCGACGAGGCAGTTCCGATTGTCGTCGATTCGTCGATTTCCGTTATCCGGTATTTGAACAGTTACGGAAATCGACCAGGCTACTACGATTGCATATCAAGATAAAAGCGATGAGTCGATCTTCATTTGCATATGTATTACTAGTGTATTACGCTATTTGTGTCCGGGCTTTATTATACCCCACACTTCGCAAGTTATTTGATATAATATCAGTCAAAGGAAAACCCAGCAATCTTGAAGTTTTATCAAGCATTAAAATTAGCGTCTCAATTTATAAATCCAGTATCAATTTGACTTCAAACCTGTTTGAATATATTTAAATAGAATTTTGAGATTTCAATTTTTCTTCGTTATTTTACCATAGGTTTGAATACATTATTGGTGAAATATAATCAACAGTTAGTAATATGCAAAAACAATTTGCTTTACACTATTCTTATAATTAATATTAATACCTAAACACGCGCAATTTGTGTAGAAAAACTAACGGGATGCCGCGAGTTTTACAAAAATGAAGATTATCGTGCCCCTTTAATACTCATACTTGCACATTATGAACATAATTATTGTCTAGATTGATACGAAGCGTGTGCATGATGATGGAAGCAGTAGTAGTGATAGTAGTAGTAGTAGTAGTAGTAGTAGTAGTAGTAGCAGTAGTTGTAATAGTAGTAGCAGTAGTAGTAGTAGTATTAGTAGTAGTAGTAGCAGTAGTTGTAATAGTAGTAGTAGCAGTAGTAGTATTAGTAGTAGTAGTAGTAGTAGCAGTAGTTGTAGTAGTAGTAGCAGTAGTAGTATTAGTAGTAGTAGTAGTAACAGTAGTTGTAATAGTAGTAGCAGCAGCAGTAGTAGTAGTTGTAGTAATAGTAATAATGGTAGTAGTAGTAGTAGTGGTAGTGGTAGTGGTAATAATGGTAGTGGTAATAATGGTAGTAGTAATAGTAGTAGTGGTAGTGGTAGTGGTAATAATGGTAGTGGTAATAATGGTAGTAGTAATAGTAGTAGTGGTAATAATGGTAGTAGTAATAGTAGTAGTGGTAGTGGTAGTGGTAATAATGGTAGTAGTAATAGTAGTAGTGGTAGTGGTAGTGGTAATAATGGTAGTGGTAATAATGGTAGTAGTAATAGTAGTAGTGGTAGTGGTAATAATGGTAGTGGTAATAATGGTAGTAGTAATAGTAGTAGTGGTAGTGGTAGTGGTAGTGGTAATAATGGTAGTGGTAATAATGGTAGTAGTAGTAGTAGTAGTAGTAGTAGTAGTAGTAATAATGGTAGAAAGAAATACTTTTTAATAATATTTTGCAAATACACTTCTCAAACTGACTTATTTTTATTGAATAAAAAACGAAAGCATAACGTTATCCCTGATACTTGTTCTGAATCGAAATCTTTCGCTGAGTTTGCTTTTGAAAAATAAGGCTAATTTTACGTGAAATAGATATTTTAAATTAAAACAATCAATAAAAATAGTTTTCGCTGCACATGACGCAGTTGTATTATACCAAAAAGGAGTTGAAATTCCCTTACAAGTTTTAATAACTGGAACAATGCATTCCTATATCAGATGCATTCGTAGAGTTTAGCATAAAGTAAAAAAGTAATTAACCGTTTATGGATCTTTGACTTGTAGAGATAAGTAACCGAGCCCATGATATAGTTGCATGATAACCTTCGCATGTTTACCAACTATTTAGTTTACAGTTTAATCAATAGTAACAGATACACATTGAATTTCATGTTTTATTTAATTTTTTAAAACATTTTTTTTAGTTTTATCTGATAGTATCTACGTTTGTGTTATTGTGTTTAATATATGAACTATATATGGTGTTCGAAATACCAATATAGGATACAATTGACTACAGTATTAAAATTCTCAAAAATCTAATTCCACTACTGCAAAACCATACAGATAGAGGTCCACCACTGTAAAGTCTTAGGGACCGAGGTCCACTTGTGTTACAATCGTATACAATCGGTTATTTCCGTATCACTCCGGTAAAAGCATCGAGATGAACATTCGGTTATTTCCGAGATATGACATTTGTTCACCCTTTATTTCACGCGTGTGATAAATCTTTATTGCCCGGCAACGCAATCCTGATTGTTAAAGCAACATAGTTATAGGGATGTATATGATAAATGTACATACTACATATATCGTGTTCATAATAAATCTAGCTGTATTATTCGGATTATATATTTCTCTCTTTGTTTGCATAAAACAGACACAGTCATATCCGTCTCGTGCAATACGCCGTTAATGGAATTGCAGTAAACAGGAAATGTGTCATAAAACTACTTTTCCCTAAATTATCGGGTGCGCTCCCATACAAGTATTATACTGTCTTTTGTTGCCCTAATTAGGCCGTACTTCAGTAGGGAAATAGTTGATGCGTGGAATATTGATAGTTGAGAAACATGTGGAGAGCCTGACGTAGTGGAAATTCACATCTAATACACCACTCCTACAGTGTTTGGTGGTGACGGGGACGTAAAGCCTATAGATACTATAGAAATAAGAATGCTGTTTCATTTATGATGGTTATTTAATAATTATGAAAAATACGAACTAAATGATTTGTCCAATGTCGGTACTTTTCGGTAAACATGTAGTCCTTATAATCTGACACTCGTAATAATGTATTAGACCCTGTCGATACATTCGCAATATACTGCAATATATTTAGCCGTTTTAAAATTAAAAAGGCTGATTAAAATTGTTTGTAGGGGTAAAAAATCTGGCTTTAGTAGGTCAACTAGTACACTGCCATACCAGCTAAAAACTGTTAAGAACCAGTTTATGTTGCCAACACGACCATTCTCTCCATTTGTACCGACCCCACGTTCGACTTCACCAACATTGGTTGATGAATCCAGGTATTTTAATCCTCAGACACGTATTCTGGCTCAAAATAGCAAGTTTACTCATTGTTTAACCGTCTAATCACGGGCATTTCTCTAACTCAGAAACATTATTGTTTAATTCCAAACATGTTCACACACACTGCACTAAGTTTGTCTGCTTTCCATGTGTGCAAATGACGGCTAATGACGTCATAACCAGTAATGCGACAAGACATTTCCCCCTTATTTTTTTTTCAATTTTTTAGCACTGCCTGTTCGCCTTTTCAGCTTTTATCTTTAAAACATATTTTCAATTCACATACATCAACAACATAGCAAACATCGTGTTTATAATGAGAATTCATAATTAAAAACACATTAAAACGGATTTGTTTATGTAGGAGACATATTTAAAGAGAAAACATGTTACCTCAGTTTACATGATTTTTTTTCTAGTAACTTCCGGGACACCGCTATTTTTAAAAAAACTGCAAAATATTTAAAAAAAAAAGATAAATAAAAGTCAGTTTATTGAATAGGGAATTAGGATGAACAAAAAAAATAATAGACTTTTATAGACGTTTGTTTTTGTATTAATGCACGAAAACATGTAAATAAATACTGATAAAGGCGATTCTTTGGGAGCAACAAACACAATTAAGAGAATAAAGCAGCAGACTCGGTTTTATTGAGTCTGTTCATGAGAAGTAATGAAAGAAGCAACACTCCTCACGCCCCCTAGCACCGGCTTAAGCGGTATTCTACCTCAAAGCCACCTATATTGGGCTCGTTGTAAAACAGATCTCAAGACTTTACAGCAGAAACAAGATACAATAATACAGCAGAAACAAGATACAATAATAACTACAAACGAATGAGATATTTTTTATGTATATATCACTTATCGTAAGTCCTCGAGTACAAACTACAACAATACAGAGAATGCTGACAGGAAACAGGTATACATGTATATAAATGCAGGTAAACTATTTTCATGATTTATTCCATGTTTTGTTTTTTTGTAAGACATGTGCACTACAACTCTCTCAAAAAAAAGGTAACAAACAAACACACGCCCTGAAACTAACAACAATTACAAGGATAAATAAGGGGAAGTTATGTGACATCACAAACATAACAGGGTGAACGACCTGGAACGGTCAGTGGCAGCACTCTCATTAAATGTAATGTTTCTACATGATATAAACTGACTCAAACTCATTTTTTACAGTTATTACTGCGTTTGAATAGGAGCTTTGAGTAAACATCGCAGTAAGAGCGGATTATGTTTGAAATATTGTGTTTGTTTTGACAGTTAAGCTTAATTTAACCCTAATTGTTTAACAACAATCATTTTTGTCATTTATTTAATAACAAGAACAATATACAGCCTATATATGTTTAAATTGATCATTAAACTTGTTAAAAGGTTTATCAAAAGAGATTATGGGGATATCATTTTGCAAAGCACCGCATGCTTTGTTGTGGACCCATTTACAGGCTGCGGACCCTATGATGACGTCTACCTAAAGCCCAAAAGGACGGTGACGTTTGATGTTTGTCTGCAATCTTGTCTTGTCGTGCCTCGATGGTTTGTTTTCTTGTTGCTCTGTCTGCCAATTCATTGAGTATCTTCTTTGTGGCTTTCTAGGCTATTGTTTTTTTCAATTTATATATACACACGAGCATCTTTGTGATTTACTTATATGGCCTATTAATGCTGCCTTGTTTGTTAGAGAATAGTTCATGGCATGGATTTCTTTATTTACATTGTCCCGTTTTATTGGGATAAGAGTAGGGTAAGTGGGAGGTTTGGTGCAGCCTAGAACCTGGTTTAAACACCCAGCCGCCTTTTTTGCCACTGACCGTTCCAAGGTGGTAGCCCTATTGCCAACCCTTTTGTGTTTGTGATGTCTTATTTGGCGTTTTATTCATCTTTAAATTTGTTTGTTTGTGGTTGAATGTCGTCCTTGAATGCTACTTTTCCTGTTCGATTGTTATATCTATATTTACATAGTAAACCATACCTTCATGCCAGCCACACACTTTCAACCATACACTTGCACATAGCTATACATTTATAGTGCAAACAAACAATGCCATATAAAGAGGTGATTTGGTTACTTGGTTCTCCGCGGGTTTACTACTTGTAAAACGTATCAACAGATATCTTTAAAAGTTATATACAGTTTCGTTAATGTAAAAAGTCCACTTATAATGAACATATTGTAATGCCCCAAAAAAGTAACATACACAAATACAAATCTTAATGCTGGGCTGACTTCCCATATAACGTAACGTATAATATATTGTAAAAAAGACGAGTCAAACGACTCGGCATTAGTGATTAAAGGCAGAATATCTTATTAAAACGTAAACTGAAACAGCTGACGAAGTACCCGGAAGCATTACAACTTAGATGGAATATAATTAAACGTTACACATCATGCCGAATACATATCGGTGATTAATTACGTCGCACCATCGATACGTTGCACTGACGCTTAAGCATAAAAGTAGCGTGAATATCCAAATTGTTTATTCATAGCTCAGGTGCTCAGGTATTGTTTTTGTAAACACAAGAGTTAAAAGTTAGCATACCTTTTTAACGAAGCTTGCGTTTCAAATCATTTTTTTTTCTATTAACGGCTGGGCACATCGGATGGTTTAATGCAAATTTGACGGCAATGTTATACACTAATACACTAATACTTGACACAAAGTATATATCATCTCCGTTAAGGTTAAAAATAAACACATTCTGACTTTAAGAGGTATTTGAATTAAAAAAAGTGATAAAACTTAAAAAACACCCACATACAGGCACACTTATGATTGTTTATAATCTGATGTTTAAAACACTATATCGGATCGCGCGTACTTGACAACACGTAAACTTCTACATTATCCATAACAGTACATTAATTATATTGCGGACAAATCTGAGTATATGTTTTGTGCATTATTTATGATATTATGTGAAGCAGTGAGCTTTGACTGGTTGTAGACCCAACGGTTGGTGTACATGCTCGTATATGGAATATCTATCTATCATTTCGACTGACCAGTCTACGAACTGGAATTTGTACTGAAGGTTCGACCTTATATTTGATTTGCACGTACCATAATTATCTCTAAGTCACACCCAGACAGAAAAATAATACAAATACACATTTTACAGCTAGTTACACTGATTCAGGCTTAATTGGATTTAGTGTAAGGCAATATTTGTAATTAAGTATATATACCGTGCATTAAATTATATATGTATTGTTTTCTCTTTCGAAAGGGTAGTTACACTGGTTAATGTATGTTCCTTTTCTAGATTCACCATATCAGTTTTGATTGTTTCTGAATGGTTTTGACTCTGTTCTGTACTGTCAATAGAGAAGTCTGTACTTTCTTCATTTGTTTGATGTCCATTTATACTGTGCCTTTTCTTTACTTGCTGTAGTCTTTCTAATATTGACACAGCAGAGCGAACCCTTACCCTTTTGAGGTATGGAGACGCACGATCTACGTCATTCTGCGCCTCAAAATCTACGTCATTTTCAGACGTTTGATGAACATTGTCTGTCATGTCATGGAATCATGTCCAGTTGATCAATATGAACCCGCTGAAAATATAAAATATATACAAAATCAATATACCATTGCGCTATTCACAGATGGCAAGATTCGAGTAGAAAATGCAGGGGCATTTTTCTTTACAACGACCTTATACTATTGAAGTCTGCATTCGGATATATCATATCCTGTTCTGTATTCGGGTATCACGTATTATATTTTTCTATTTTCGGACATCACATAGATCTTATTCTGTATTCGGCTATCACATATTATCTTTTTCTGTATTCGAATATCACACAGTGTCTTACTCTGTAATACGATATCACATACTAGCCAACTCTTAATTCTGATATCAATTGTTTTCTTTCTCTGTATTTGGATATCACATACTAGCCAACTCTTAATTCTGATATCAATTGTTTTCTTTCTCTGTATTCGGATATCAAATACTAGCTTACTCTCTATTCGGATATCAATTTGTTTCTTACTCTGTTTTCGGATATCACATACTAGTATCTTACTCTGTGTTCGGATATCACATAGTATCTTACTCTGTGTTCGGATATCACATATTATCTTACTTTGTGTTCAGATATCACATAGTATCTGACTCATTTCCTTAGTTAAGTTATTTCCAATCCAATGTTATAACTTTTATAGCAACTTTCGGGAAAAAGTAGTTTTTGATAAAAACGACCTACTGACATTTGACACTTTAAATGAACTGAACTGAACTGAATGTTGTTTAACGGCTCATCAACACAGTACAGGTTATTTAGAGCCGCCCCAGAGAGAGGAGAAGGATACATAGGAATCCGGGAACCTGCCCTACTCTTATTATCGAATAGATTCCTATGGTTCTTTAACGTGCTCGGAGGATAGACGGGACCGCCCGGTTTACGTCCCCATCCGACGGACGAGGTGTCTTGCCCAAGAACACATCGACGGAACACAGTGGCACCACGGAGGATTGAACCCGGGGCCTCCGGTTACAAATCCGCCGCGCTACCGACTGCGCCCCAGCCCTCCACTATAAATGAGAACACTTCAGAAATACTTGATCACTTTTTAAAACTATAGCTCATTTCTTAGTTAAGCCATTAACAGTCGAATGATAACTATTAAACAGTTATTTTCTAAATAAATAAAAAAAAAAGATTTTGATATTTAAAAAAAAAGTAATTCCAGCAGTGAAAAAATAAAACTCGATATTTCACACGTATGAAATACCACTTTTATTTCATTGCTAAAATCCACTATTCTACTGCTAAGCATAAAATAAATAATCATATTTTTCGAACAAAATGTTATTAATAACATTTTCATGTAGTTTATTTACCCTATCTCGGCATAGCCGATATTTGACACAGACGACCACAACTATTGCACTGATGCCAATTAGTACTACCAGTCCTATCACGGCGCCCACAATGATACCTGCAAAATACACGTAAATGACAATATGATATCTATAATCACATCTGCAAATGCAATTAAATGTAGATGATGGTATTTGTTAGGTAATTTGTCGTACGAACATTCGTGTAAAACAGCACTGGTCAAAATGATTAAAATTCCACTAAACACACATAACGTATTGGTTAAAAAGAAAATAAATAAACAAAAAGTGATCCTCAAGTTGGGAACAAAATGAAACGTGTTATTTATTTTTTCGCCAATTGTTCAATTAATGTCAAATTTAACAGATAGGAAACTTCTCAAAGTAAGAACATAAAATCGGTATTTTTTAATTATTTTTTGTGGATGTCCAGCCTCCATCTGAATACGATGGTACACAAAAGGCGACATAAACATGGTAAACACATGTTGCATTCACGTAGTAAAGCAGTAAAACGGGAGCTTTATTACATTCATTTTGGGTGAATTTCGAAATTAAAACATTCGGGTAGAACATACGAATAAAGTCCATTAAAAAGTACAAACAGAACTACGTAAACAGCCATTTTGATTAAAAACGTAATCTATTAGTAACGTGTTTTCTTCAATAAATACGGAAAAGGGGATCCAGTTGGAATTGAATTAAACTGAATGTAGTTTAACGGCTCATCAACACAGTATAGGTTATTTAGAGCCGCCCCAGAGAGAGGGGAAGGATACATAGGAATCCGGGAACCTGCCCTACTCTTATTATCGAATAGATTCCTACGATTCTTTGACGTGCTCGGAGGATAGACCGAAACTCGGTACCGCCCGGTTTACATCCCCATCCGACGGACGAGGCTAAGGGAAAGTGTCTTGCCCAAGAACACACCGACGAAACTCAGTGGCACCACGGAGGATTGAACCCGGGGCCTGGATCCAATTGGAAGCAGTAAATACAAACAGGAGAGAAAAGTAGCAGTCACGATTTTATTGAGTCTGTTCATGAGCGGTAATATTAGGTGCAACACTTCTCACGCCCCTAGCATCGGCGGTATGCCGCTTTAATGCCATAAATATTGGGCTTGTTCCCGAGATATTACGATTTCAAGATTTCAGTATAAGGTAAACTAAGAAAGACATTACTTATATAAGGTACCTCGCTGACTGCTATTATATAAGCGATATAGTTATCAAAACGAGGCAGTAACTCAGTCTTACATAAATTAGTTCTGTATTCTGCAGTTTTTTATTTTACCTGTTTTATTACTTGAGGGTATTGTGGTAGTAGGCTTATTTTTTCCATCTGGCGACGTTAGAGTTGGTGTAGATGTTATAAGATTGTTTGAAGAAGTTGTAGCCATTGTAGAAGTTGTAGCTAGTGTGGTTGTTGTAGTTACTGTAGTTGTTGTAGGTGTCGTATTGCACGTAGTTGTTCGAGGTTGAGCAGGACAGTTTACTGAGAGCCCAGCTGTGGAAGGCGATGTAACTGTAAGTATAAAGAGGTAAGACATAATACATATTGAGATTTGTAATTGTTATCAGTGTTTATATGAATTTAAGAAAATAACTTAGCTCCGTTTTACTTCAACTATGTACTTTGGTCCATTATCTAGAGTGAAAGCCCAAACTAACACACTAACATTAAACACCCCACCAAATTCGGTAATGTACAAGGATTTTGTGTGTTTCAGTTGAGTGTGCGCACAAAACTCCAGTTCTCCAAAAATAAAAGGCGCATACAAAATTACAAAAATGAACAATACTCTTAATAGCCAAAAGATAAAAACCGAGGTGTTTAATTACACGTTTAATTTCGTGACTGACTGACTGGCTGGCTGAATGCATGAATGAATAAATAAATCAATAAATAAATAAATAAATAAATAAATAAATAAATAATAAATAAATAAATAAATAGATAAATAAATAAATAAAATGAATGAATCAATGAATCAATGAATCAATGAATTAATGAATCAATAAATAAATAAATAAATAAATGAATGAATGACTGACTGACAGAATGAATAAATGAATGAATGCATGACTGACTGACTGACTGACTGACTGACTGACTGACTGACTGAAAAAATGAATCAATGAATGAATAAACGCATGAATGAATAAATGAACAAATAAATCAATGAATAAATAAATGAACGAATGAATTAATAAGCGGCTGACTGAATGAATGAATAAACGAATGAATAATTGAATGACATCCATAGAAATATCTTGTCTTTTCTTTATATATTTAATTGTGGATAACACCATTTTTGTTTCACACAGTTAACTGTAGGAAAACTCAGCAGAGATGGTATGTGGATACAAACTGAAACACTCATAGTGGATTATGTTAGCATTGAATTTATCTACGTTAAACAATTCTTTATACAAGATATATATGCTGGGTTTTGAAAAAAAAAATCTTTACAATTATCAATGAAGGCGTATTAAAGTAACAAAATAAATATTTTGACAATTTTTGACATGATATGCATTTTTTTCTCCTAAATATTTTGAAAACTGTTTATATAAAATAAATAGTATGCATATTACATCTATATCTGTACGGTTTGTTGAGAGGTGGCCCACCCAGACCCTCACAGACCTATTACAGGGTGAATAAATGGATTTTCATTAATTTGTTGATCGAAATTAAAAAACAAATCGAATGAATGAATAAATGAATGAAGGAATTACTGAACAAATGCATATATTATTGAATGAATGAACAAATAAATTAATAAAAAAAATAATGCTTGAATGAATGAATGCATAAGTAAATTAATGAATGAGTAAATGAATGAATGGATTAATGAATGAATGAATGTATGAATAAATGAATGGATGAAGGAATAAATTAACGAATGAATAAATAAATAAATAAATAAATAAATAAATAAATAAATAAATAAATAAAAATAAATAAATAAATAAATGAATGAATAAATAAATAAATAAACGAACGAACGAACGAACGAACGAACGAAGACTAACTAAACGTTTGTTACATTCCTGAAATGTTGATTGTATTATATGTGTGGCTTAAAATGAAGGAAGTGTAGTATGACCACATATTTGTATAAACAAAACTATATATTATAACAAACGTCGTTTCTTTTGCAAGGTATATTTAAATTAACATTTATTAAATATCAGTCATCAAGGAAATATAAAAAAAACTTTAAAAATAATATTGTCAAACTATATATGCAAATACATACCAGAGAATGCGACCCATAAGTACCCGTCATCGGCAGTTCTACTGTTCTCTAAAGTATATGTTACATACGATGAGGAGGTACTAGTTGTTGCCAACGTTACGGTGTTGTTTGCACAATCCCATCTGGAGAGTTCTGTTCCAGTTTCATCCTTTAGTGACACTAGTTGATCGCAGGTCCCTACACTATGAATACAGATGGCGGGATTTAAGCAGAACAATAGTTTTGTGAGATTTGATTAACGACATTTATCGGGAAGAGGTAAGAATTGGTTACAACATGAAGTCCACATTGCCCCCAGTACCCTTAATAACGTGCACAATTCAAACGCTGTTCAGTGAAACACTACCTTTGTTATTATGACACCAATATCCTTCCGAAACCTTTTATACATATACAAATTTATCTGTTCGATGTAAGGTCGCTTTAAAACAAAGTACATCAGATGTAAAGGCATATATAAAAAAATGCAAGACAAGTCTACGAATTGCTTGATGTGTGTGTGTGTGTGTATTTCTAAGGATTATAGTCCCTCCACCTACGACTGGCGTCCTACCCGACGATTATAGGCACAATGTCTGGACTTTTATCTGTGTGTTGTTGTGTGATGTGATGATATGTCTACTTGAAGCAGCGAACTCAATGGTTTCTTTATAGTGCTGCCACACTGGAATACCACGCCGTAGTAGACAAGATACCCTGCTTGATCAACCCTCGTATAAAATATGAGTATGAAGGTAAACAGCCCCCAATTATCGGGAATAATGTATGTTAAGACAAACATATGTGACGTTAGGACCGCTGAAATGTAATAAATGAAAGACCACATCTTAAAGAAATGGAGTGATTTATATTAACATAAATACGAACAAAACAAAACATTTATTACTTTTTCTGTGACAGTTGTAGAGAACAGATCTTACAAAAACATTAAATAAATCATGAAATAACACGGAATAAATCATGAAATAACATGGAATAATTTCATGAAATAACATGGAATAAATCATCAAATTATATCATCTGCATCTATATGTACCTGTTTCCTGTAAGCATTCTCTGTATTGTTGTAGTCTGGATAGTAGCGCCACAGTCGTCTGCCTCTATAGAACACGAACATCCGGCCGAAGATGGAATTCTTGAAATAGGAAATCCAGAGCTCCACACATATACAGTCGATGCTTGTGCGGTCAGCTGATCATTGCACATGCTCCCTATACGTGTTTCTGCAGGGTAAATGTTTTTCAATACAATTACACAGGACTTCGGTATTTATTAAAAACATTACTATGACTATCGCTTTCAGCGCGTCAGTTTAGATTAACTTAAATAGAATTACATATCTTTGAATGGATTCATTTATTTTACTATTTTGTTTTATAATCTACATATCTAATTTGGTTTGGCTTACTTTTGAGAGTTTCTGTCTTAAGCAAATACCTTTATCAGACTGTGACCTTGACATGATCAATTCAGTGGCAAACAGACCTGTGACGTCACATATGTCAAAGGTCACAGTCATTTGATGAAGGTCTTTGCTAATATATTATTGTCGAACGTAAGTGCATTCTTTGCTAAAGACCACAACTATCAAAAGTGAATAAAATGGAAATGTAGACTATAAAAGTCAAACAAAACACGGATAGAAACAAACAATAACTAGAAATTGTTATTGTCCATGGGACAAAAACGTATGGCTCCCCCACTCGCCCGAACAGGCATAATTGACAACTCTAGGTCCAACCGTTCTCTATTGATCCGAGATCGTATCCCTGTGACTGTATCTACTATCTGTATCAGTAAGTCCACATAAAAAATCTGTGTGGTTCAGGTAACCCGACCGACTCTATTTTTTTAAGGGGCAACCCCTAAAACTTTTAATGCAAAAATAAAATAAATTAAAAATTAAAAAAATTAAAAACAAATTAAACAAAAAAAAATCAATAGGGGTCATCTACTGGGTCATGACCAACCATCCTTCCAAGTTTAAGGACCTAGGTCCAACCATTCTCTAGTTATTGATCGGACATCGTTCTGATAGTCAAGGTCACCGCGACCTTGACTGTTGACCTAGTGACCCCAAAATCAATAGGGGTCATCTACTGGTCATGACCAACCATCCTTCCAAGATTGAGGACCCTAGGTTCAACCATTCTCTAGTTATTGATCAGACATCGTTTTGATAGTCAATGTCACCGCAACCTTGACCTTTGACCTAGTGACCCCAAAATCAATAGGGGTCATCTACTGGTCATGACCAACCATCCTTCAAAGTTTGAGGACCCTAGGTCCAACCATTCTCTAGTTATTGATCGGACATCGTTTTGATAGTCAATGTCACCGCAACCTTGACCTTTGACCTAGTGACCCCAAAATCAATAGGGGGTCATCTACTTGTCATGACCAACCATCCTTCCAAGTTTGAGGACCCTAGGTCCAACCATTGTCTAGTTATTGATCGGACATCGTTTTGGTAGTCAATGTCACCACAACCTTGACCTTTGACCTAGTGACCCCAAAATCAATAGGGGTCATCTTCTTGTCATGACCAACCATCCTTCCAAGTTTGAGGACCCCAGGTCCAACCATTCTCTAGTTATTGATCGGACATCGTTTTGATAGTCAATGTCACTGCAACCTTGACCTTTGACCTAGTGACCCCAAAATCAATAGGGGTCATTTACTTGTCATGACCAACCATCCTTCCAAGTTTGAGGACCCCAGGTCCAACCATTCTCTAGTTATTGATCGGACATCGTTTTGATAGTCAATATCACCGCAACCTTGACCTTTGATCTAGTGACCCCAAAATCAATAGGGGTCATCTACTTGTCATGACCAACCATCCTTCCAAGTTTGAGGACCCTAGGTCCAACCATTCTCTAGTTATTGATCGGACATCGTTTTGATAGTCAATGTCACCGCAACATTGACCTTTGACCTAGTGACCCCAAAATCAATAGGGGTCATCTACTTGTCATGACCAACCATCCTTCCAAGTTTGAGGACCCTAGGTCCAACCATTCTCTAGTTATTGATCGGACATCGTTTGTGACACAGACAGACCTACAGACAGAGAAACAGACAGACAGACAGAAAGCACAAAATCAATATGGCTCCCCTACCACACTTTGTGTGGGGGAGCCATAATTACAAAGACAAATGAAAGGTAAGATATGGCATTAAAACATGTAGGATTGACAATAGGGCTACCGTTTTGGAAGTTTAGTGGCGTAAGTAATACATATGCATGTTACCAGCTCACCGACACCAACACACCACCAACGAACACGTCTCACACCACAATTAATTTTCTATAGGGTCCCATTGAAATGTTTTTGTTGGTGACATAGATAATCAATATTTACAAATGTATGTATACTTCAATTCTTCATTGATCCAATATCTGCAATTTAAAACAAATCAACAAATGTACAAGTTTACCAAATGTAACAATTAACTAGGTTGAAATTTTTAAAATGTCATATTTGCGTGAAATCTATCAAAATTCAGCGTAATCGTACGTCAAAAATTAAATCCCGTGGTGATAAGACCAATGATGTGTAAAATGAGGCAGAATTAGCTAGAACTCTTATATCGACGTTATCTCTTCCTAAAACGATGTAGATTTAGAACCTGTTAAGGATAAATCAATGTATGCAATGGAAAGTCCTGTAAAATGTAAAAAGGCGGATTTTTTTTATCTACCTCCTTCCCTTATATGTAGGGCACGAGTAATCAAGGGAGAAAATAAAGTCTTGAGTCCTGCAGGTTATAGCGTAACGATTTGATTACAGATGTTTTCCGCCTTTTTATTAATTTTTCATTTAGATGTCGTGTTGATGGCAATACAGTTTACAACGCACTGCATGTCTAGATGTCGACCCTTTTACATTTCGCCACTATGCTTTCCTTTTTGCTTGTGCGTTGGTCCGACTTGATAATGTCTAACTACGTTCTCAACGGGATGGTAACGTTTACTTTTGGTCTTCATGCACGTCTTGTCGAGCCCTTAATGTTTTATTCCGTTGTTCTTCTGACATCTGCCAAGTCATTGATTACTTGCTTTGTGACTGTCTAGGCTTTTGTTTTTGTATTCATACTTAGTGTTAACACCCCCGGTATCCGTATAATATGAACGCGGGTCGAATAAGGCCATACGCGGATACGGGAAAGACGCACCACATTACATGTACGCTCAATATTTGTCATTTATTTAAATATTATATTCGTTATATAAATAGTTTTTGCTTTGTTAGATTCCCTGAATATTTTTCTTCACATCCATATCCTATGTTTTTCATTTTAGTATTGTTTTAAGCAATTTTATCCGTTTTGAACTGGGCGGATCGGAAAAATCCGTGTCAACAATTGACATTTCGTGGATTTTTCAATTATACAGTAATTTTGACACGATAATAAGGACATGCACATATAAAACATTCATTATGTTAGTCATTTTGTCTTTATTTGATCCCTTAATACTAGCTAAGGGTTTTTAATCTGGCGTTTTGTGATAGAGGGGTCCCAGAAAGTGGATAAGTCTTACGACGGCTAAACATTTGTTCGGATAAGGTCAAACGAAGGCTATGGATAAGTATTAAAGCGGGCGTTTATAACAGCACAAACGCATTTGTTTTCTTATTTGATACCCCTGTAAGCTTCTAGCTTCTTAGATACTTACCGATAGTGCTTTCCCTTACTTGATGGCATACTTTCCTAGTACTTTGCCGGTACTTATAGGGACGTGACCCCACCGGGAATAAGTAATACTAACGCTTTCAGATAGAACATCTGTAGTAAAAGGAATTCGGAATTGTAAGCTAAAATCTCAGCATATCCACATATATTCGGTTATATTTTTCAACAAATGTAATTTTGTTAGCGCATCGGGGCTGGCTTGCCCAAGTGAATAGCGCCTTGAACTTGTAACTGGCCCCGGGTTCAAGCCTGGCCGTTGTCACTGACTTTCGTCGGTGTGTTCTTGTGCAAGAAACTTTCCCTCAACCTCGTCCTTCGGTCGGGGATGTAAACAAGCGGTTCAGTTTCAGTCTATCCTCCGAGCATGTTAAATAACCATTGGAAGCTTTGGAATCTATTCGATAGTAAGAGTAGGGCAGGTTCCCACATTCCTATGTATCCTTCCCCTCTCTTTGGCAGTCGGAAGCCTCGGGTTCAATCCTCCGTGGTGTCACTGAGTTGCGTCGGTGTGTTCTTGGGCAAGACTCGTCCGTCGGATGATAAACGTAAACCGGGCGGTCCTGTGTATCGGTCTATCTTCCGAACACGTTAAAGAACCATAGGAATCTATTCGATAATAAGAGTAGGGCAGGGTTCCCGGATTCCTATTTATCCTTCCCCTCTCTCTGGTGCGGCTCTAAATAACCTATACTATGTCGATGTGCCGTTAAACAACATTCAGTTCAATTCTCTCTGGCGTGGCTCTAAATAACGTATAATTGTGTTGATGAGCCGTTACTCACCATTCAATTCAATCAATTGTAAGCGCATCAGAATAATGTTATCTTTATTGGCTACGAGACTATCCGAGCTAAAGATTATTCAAGAGGCAGTTGTGCTCGCGCCAAGTACATATTTGTTATTGAAATAAATAAGGTGCATGAATATTGTTAGGAACTGAGTAGGTTACATATATACTTGTTCTCATAAATTACCTGATTAGCCTACTCCCCTTTGTTAATTTTCTCCATCTGCGTCTTTTTGTAAACATTTTAAAAGATTAATAATTGAGATAAGTAAGTTAATATTTATTTTTTACATTTTTATCGGTAAAAGATTGGGATTTCTCAGTGAAAAAAACATTACTCATTAAACATTTCTCACTCGCATTCACTCGTTCGTGAAAAAAACAACACACGTCTACCATCTCATGAAGGATTTCCCTATAATCGTTCCCAGCAGTTAAGTAATCTCTATATCTTAGTATGTTCACTGCTCATAATGGATACTTTTATCAAACAGAATTACTGCAAATCCCCGAGAATGGTACATGTGCATGCTGCTGTGCTTCGAGCGCAATCGCGTGTGTGTAGTCCTATAGAAACCAGCGCATTCAACGCAATGGCACCGTAGGTCCGTACTGTACTACAAACACATGCATTGTTTAAGAAATAATAAATACGTACCTGTGTTTTATCGGTGTAAAAAATACAGTTAGGAGATCGGACGCGAAGTAATTAAATCACGAGAGCGTTAGAACGAGTGATTTACTTACTCGCATCCGAACGACTAACTGTGTTTTATTTACGGATAAAATTCAGGTACGTATTTATTATTTCGATTCTAACACACAATAACCCCATTGTTTACGCTATTGTGGGGGCACTATAAATTATCTCGGAGGTCAAGTTATGTTTACAGGCTGTTCCATTGAGCGCCTCCATATGCAAAGTTCTGCGCGGTACAGTATGTTTAAATACACTAGTAGTCACGTGACAAACAACTAAGTCAGCGCTGTATGACGTCAAACGTTCTCAGATTGTTCAATGCTTATTAATGTTATATGTACTGATGCATGTGATGGGTTTGTTTATATCGGTGGGGTGCAAGGTTTGGGAGCACTGCAAGTTTGTTGTAATTAACATTTCATTAAAATTATTGTTGAGGTTGTCTTCGTGACGTATACTTGCCAATTGACGTCATGTAACGCGGCGCTTCCAACGGACGAAATATACGCGAGGAATTAATGGAACAGCTGTATTTGATCGTAGAATAACATACAGTTAACTCTCTTATTTGCGTATATGAAAGGATACACAGGTCGTGTTAGAATATAATATAATGAAAGGATATTATTAAGATTACAAATTAAAGAGGCTGTTCATATACTCAAGAAAATGATATACGCCAGAAAGAAAAATATATTATATACTAGTACTTTATATATAGGGGGTTATTTCCGATAAAATATCAAATCTTTCAGTGCAGAAGTAGCAAAAGAATTTCTCTATATCACTTATACTGAAAGTATATAATACACTGTATAAAAAAACTTATTAAACGTGGTTTTGTTGCAAAATTTAGCTTACATTTCCTGTTCTGATGAAGTTACAAAATAAAAGAGCTATATTTCTGAAATGCGTTGGTACTTATCCTTCAATTTTACTACATAACGTTGATACTTATCTATGGCCGTCGAAAAACTTATCCACTTTCTGGGACCCCTCTCTCACAAAACGCCAGATTAAAAACACTTATTAGTATTAAGGGACCAAATAAAGACAAAATGACTAACAGAATGAATGTTCACATGTGCATGTCCTTATTATCGTGTCAAAATTACTGTATAATTGAAAAATCGACGAAATGTCAATTGTTGACACGGATTTTTTCGATCCGCCCAGTTCAAAACGGATAAAATTTGCCTAAAACACTATTGAAATGAAAACATAAGATATGGATGTGAAGAAAAATATTCAGGGAATCTAACAAAGCAAAAACTAATTATACAACGAATATAATATTTAAATAAGTGACAAATATTGAGCGTACATGTAACGTGGCGCGTCTTTCCCCTACCCGCGTATGGCCTTATTCGACCCGCGTTCATATTATACGGATACCGGGGGTGGTTAAGCGTGGGGCAAACTTGTTTTAAAGATTGATGTTAATTATATGGTTTATTTTACCAACTTCGATATATAATTTTAAGAAATACAGACCATAAATACACACATTTCAGGTTTTATACGGTTGGTTCAGTTTTACTTTTCAATTCACAAGACGCCCTTTAGCAGGTATTTATCTTTCTTGGTGTCGGGAGGAAATAGGTTCAAGTTCGAAAGTAGATATAGCAGTTTAATACAGGGCTAAGACTTTTTTTAACAAAATATGATTCAATTTAGGATTCAATATATTACTGACTTCACAACTTCATAATTATTTAGGTAAATGGGAACTAGTTTTAGTCGAAACACACCCAATTCTTACTATTATGTATATTATAGTATTTAAAATTGAAGACTACATCATATATGATCAAATACAATGTATATAAAGCTAACCAGTAGATCGTATTGCCTACTGACTGTTCCAAGTCGATAACCCTTTATGTTGCGTTTTGTCCTGTTTATTGACTTGCTCAGTAGATGTAGTTCCTGTGGTGCAACTGCCTGTGGGTTCTGTGATTCCCATAGTACCATTGTTCTCCTTTATAATTGGAACACGAAGAAATCGTAAGCAAACAATCTATTTTATAACTGAATCCGACAGTAGTAAACTGTGTCCAACTGTACTGGGATTCTCCGCTCACTATTATGGCGGAGGCACTATCCTTAAAATCACACACAACAGGCACGCTCGCTCGCTCGCTCGCACGCACGCACGCACGCATCCACGCAGACAGAGAGAGAGAGAGAGAGTGAGTGTGAGAGAGTGATATAATTATATATATATATATATATAGAGAGAGAGAGAGGGTGGTGGTATAGTGTAGTAATTACGCTTATAGATTTATATTCTAACAAATAGACCCTGTAGACGCCCGCTAAACTATTATAAACAGATAATTATATTCAACTGTAAAATGTTAAACGATTTATTGATACGGATAACATGCACATTTGCTGTTATGGTACGGTTGTCCCTATAAACTCGAACACGGATCGATATTGGTACGGTTGTCCCTATAAACTCGAGCACGGATCGATATTGGTACGGTGTCCCTATAACCTCGAACACGGATCGATATTGGTACGGTTGTCCCTATAAACTCGAACACGGATCGATATTGGTACGGTTGTCCCTATAAACTCGAGCACGGATCGATATTGGTACGGTGTCCCTATAAACTCGAACACGGATCGATATTGGTACGGTTGTCCCTATAAACTCGAACACGGATCGATATTGGTACGGTTGTCCCTATAAACTCGAGCACGGATCGATATTGGTACGGTTGTCCCTATAAACTCGAACACGGATCGATAGTGAAACATAATCATTAATCACCGTACCCTGTGTGGTATAATGTGAGCCCAGGCATCTTTCCTTGTACATGCTAAAACAACAGATTCAACAATGTTGAAAACATAGGTCTATGTACTTTAATGTTCTATATGATGATTACTATATTGTATTTTTACAAAATCTATCTTTGAGTTTCCTTATGTCGTATGATAAATTAAGTATAATATATTGTTTATTGTAGCAGTGAAGCTATATATTTAATGTAAATCATGCGTACTATATGGCTCTATAATACAATCAACGATCGGGGAAAATTCTATTATATATCAAAGTCTGTGATCGCTTTAAGTTAGATTAAACAACTAGTTTGTTATTTATTTTTAAACCAATCTCATTTTCCTTGATGAACCGAAACTGGATAAATACTGACGCGCACAAAAAACGATATTTGAGACGAGACATAAGGTCGTTAGGAGGGCTATGGATAGAGACAACGTTTTAAGTAGTAACTGTTAACGTCTATTTGGAATAACTTAAAAACATCTCCAGCAAGTAAAACATTAGTCATAGATTTTAATAAAATATCAGTATTATTTTAGGACAATTCGTCATCGGTATCAGTCGTAATATGTAGTATTGCGTAACTGATGTGTCGAACTTCCGCTTCACTGAAGACACTACGTTGATGAAGCTCATTACCAAAGGATTTTTTGATTTAAACATATTTTACTGCCAATATTTTACTGACAGAATAAAATCCACATGTATACACTAGAAATATTATAATGACAAATGGGTCGGGTAACAAGATCTACCAACATTAGTTTAAACCCTTCCCAGTTAACATCTTATGCAAATGTGTATGGCTGAGTGAAATAAATCACAATGGCAAGTAATACATTGAGACAGAGAATAGTAAACACAACATATATAAGAGAGAGAGAGAGAGAGAGAGAGAGAGAGAGAGAGAGAGAAAGAGAGAGTTTCCCAATCTCTACGTTCGAATCAGTTAGAAAACATGAACTCTTTCATATTACATGAACTGCTATAGCAAAGGATCTGTAAGTCAAATACTGAAAAAGGTTCTTTACCTTTGTTGCGATACAAAATGCAGTCATTTGATTGTTTGTTATAATTTATCTGAATGATATATTCGGAATATTTCTCATTATTTATTTGATTTTTTTAAAGAATAGTTTAAATGTAATAGACACAGATCTCAAAGCGGAAGTACAAGTGCCATGAATGACTACGTGGGGAGTCAAAACAGAAAGTGACGGCATTCAACGGAGTGCCTCTTTATTACATGGTAAATTTGTTTATTGATTTTTTTTATTGCGGATCCCTGCATCTATTGATTGATATGTATTTTAAAACTTCGTATGGAGTACATTGTGTCTTTACATAACGCATGCCTATATACAACGAAGAAGGAAAATCAATGTCGCATTGACACCTTACAATGCGTATCTTTTCCATGATAACTACGTAGACGTGCTATAAATCATAAATGACTTATTGTGGGTTTCTGAAAGCGTAGACACCATTAACTGTTTCGTTTTTGTTAAATAGGTCCATATAAGTCAACTCATTAATCATAACTGGTCCCAGTGGAGCAGTTTAATATATGTGGAAAGGAAAACGAAAAAAATCTTTCTCTATACATAGTAATACATTGAAATCATTTCAACAAGTTCAAAATATGTTTAATTTATTTTTTTCAGCTCGTCTCTAGATGCTAAATAATTGAAATTAAATTTGCGGTACAAATGATTTCCCCCATTACATTGATATGCATTAAAGATGAAGCATCAATGACAGAAACTGAATAACATTTTTGTATACATTTGTATAATAACGATTTTGTCGTCCAGAATATGAGATAATATCAGCGTAGCATGACTGAAGTGATCATTAAGTTTACGTTGGAGTGAGTAGGTTCAAACATAAATGCTTAATTCTATGTTTTATTTATCGGCTGCTACATGTCTGCCTATTTAGGTATAAATAAATATTGTTGTATGCAATATTGATATTTTATTGCAATGCGTTTTAAAATCTAGTGTCTATAAACCTTGTTTCTACAGATTTGTTTAAATTTGTTTTACGTAACTTTAAGCACATGTTAAGCTATAATGGTCGATTCTTCTTTTGTGGTACAGGCAGACCGTCCCACGTTTCCTTGTTAGAGCCAATACTGCATACCTTCCCCCATTCTCACTTGTCTGTGGGATTCGAACCTGCAGCGATGAGAGACGAGAAAGTAGGGACAGGAGTTGATAGTATAGCATTGCCAGAACTGACCTTTTAAGTTACTGAGTTTACACTTTTACAAATTATGCCGTTACAGAGCATACACAAATATACATTTTATTAATAAGGAAAATTACCTGGTATGCAATAGTAGTCGACAGACATGTAGTGCGTTGTGACTGGGTATTGGGATACGTCTGCAAAACCGCACTTTTCTGTCGAAAGCACAACATTTAGTACTTGTGGGGAACATAGTTGTCTTCCGTTACAATCATCATGATATTGTTGGTTTGTCTCGGTGTCCAGGGTAAACAAACAATCGTCTGTTGCCGATGAACAACAACTAGGATCTGTCCCTGCCGACCACGTGACAGGACATGAACTCGATGACTTATGAGCTCCGACCTTTATATCGCTAATGGCGATTACACTTCCCGCATCGCAAGTCAGAGATAGGGAATTCCCGAAACATTCAGAACTCGATTGTTTTACGGATTCTGTTAAACTGCACTGACCTATAAATGAAAAGATTTATTCAAAACAACATACGGCAATACGAAATTTGAATTAACACATCCTGTACGTTTCGTCATTTTGTACTAATCTTTCATTGAAATAAAAGCTTCTTTTTTATTTCGTATAATAATCATGATAATATACCTTCTACTATTATCAATATATACTTTTTTAATATACACAATATTAAGCAAACTGTCAGGTTTAAATAATAGGACTAGTCCAATAATGTTGGAGAAGTTAACAGAGACAAACATTCACTGTTAATACAACATGGATCTGACAGAGTAATGACAAAAATAAAAAAATAAAAACATATTTACAAAGAGTTTTCAGATTTATGTACGGTCCTTTGTTGATAAACGCATTTATAAATAATGAGTTTGTTTAGAATAATATACTCGCCCGACATAATGCTGTAGAACCAACAAGCACTTATCAATAAATAATATCCCATTTTTGTTTTCTTTTAGTACACATTTAACTTCCAACTCAAAACACTTTATTTTTTTTTATAATACCAACTTAATCAAAACTGTTTTAATTAATGACCACCTCTATTTACGTCATATTCACTTAGTTCAAAATTATATAGGTTATTTTGTATCCGTTTTTGTTGACTGGTATATATATTTACCTTACGAAAAGGGAAGTGCAGATTAGATTTCGAAATGTCACACATACAGTAATTTAACACGTATTGACGGTGTCTATTTAAAAAACACAAAAAAACCAATTTGTATAAATACAGTTTGGCATTTGGCCAAACTAGTTCATTGAACGTCACACACTTCAGGTTTATGCTTTCATAACATAATACAATTGTAGGTCACACTACACCAATTCATTTTTCATAGGCCTACCTTATAGCTCTAAGCTCTGTACTGAGTTCCTAATGTAGGAAGCTATATTTTTTATTACTTGTTTTGAAAGACATATCTTAGTTTTATCAAAAAAACATACAGAAGCCATACATTGAGTATGTTTTGAAAAAGCTGTTTGGTTCGGATGGTGCTGACCCACCTACTTACATGTAGAAACATGAGGAAAATGTAAAATATACTTCTTTCTTTGATTATGCAACACATTATGAATACATTGCACAAATGTATGATTTAACCTTTATAAGTGCTCTTCAAAAGTTGAATTTTAATTTTCTAGCAAGATTTTTTGGTTTGATTACCTTGACAACCAATCAAAATTAAGAGATTCTGTGTAATAGCTCCGAATTTACCCTGGAACTTTTTCCCTGCCCGCTGATTGGTTGGTAATTGGTGTAGTCCGATCTGTAAGTAGATATTAGAGTCGAACAGGAAGTAACCTTATATTACAGCTTAAACACATGTTATATATAAAGAAATTGTTCAGTATAAAGACATTTTTGGTTATCTTAGTGAATTATGAAATCCTTAGTATTTTCATTTGGTTAATAAACTAAATGCTTTTTTTTTTTTGAGTCAATTTATTCATTGTGTTTACAGGAAAGTAAAGAATACGTTTGGCACTGAACACGGTAACAGGAAAATGTAAAAACTGATTAATCGTTTTACGCAAATGAGTAACAAAACCTAAAACCCAATGTATAAACGAAAAACCTATTTCTATCTACTGGGTTTTGTTTTTGTTACTTAATTGTTTTAATAGAACTAAGATCAGTTTTTTAAAATTTCCCTGTCACCGTATTCAGTACAAAGAAATTAAATTTGGCATTTAGTCAAATTAGTCTTTGCGCTGATTAAATATTTATTTGAATTTCAATATTTAATTTAAACAACTGTAGAAAATAATATATCATACGAATTCCCCGATAACACTTAAGTATTTGTCATATTCTATCATATAAATCATGAATAAGGAAAGAATTAATAAAAATGTGATAGATAATAAAATATAATATTCAGGTATAAAGAAATAAATAACGAAGTATACCCGAATGAAAGAAATATTTATAATGTATTAATGAACTCTCACTGTGATTTTAATTTAGTTGCCATACTTTTTAACATTATTTAAATTCTTTGGTTGGATTGCGTAATTCTCTTTTAAGGCGTCTGCATACTTCAACTGTTTCATTTTAAGGTTTAAAGGGACATACGGCAATCTTTAATGTGTAATGAACTAGCATTATTTATTTATCCACATATCAGCAAGAGCCTTACCTTGGGATGCGGCTGCTCCCCTGGTTACATGTTATTAGTTTGTTGTAACGGCAGCCATCTTGGATAAGGACGTAAAACACAAATCTTAAAGTGTGTATGTATGATTTTACTTTATATTTCTGGCATTTAAATAGAAAATCATTAGAACTGAGATAACCATGCTAAGATTTTCAATCTGGGACGTTTTACGAAATTTCAGACCGTAAAACCTCCGCTACCGCGTCGCCGTAAAACGAAATGTCAGACCGTAAAAACACTCACATACCGTCCCAGATTGAAAATCTTAGCATGGTTATCTTTTAATTGTTGTCAAGTTTCACTATCCAACTGATTGGAAATCGATGAAAATGAAATATAACAACTCCTCTGAATCTGCTTTTCAATATTTTCGTTAAGCTGTAGGCCACCTCATTACTGGGAAAATGCCAATATAGTTTAAACCTGTCTAGAACATGGTTTAAATATACCACATTAATATTCCATGTTCACCGTCATATGCATACCATCTTCGGGATGGATAAAATGTTCCCACTGTTGACATTTTAAATATAGAGTCCTGCTCAACCCGGGGCTAGTGGGCGTGAACGGTAGATAACATCTTTTAACTACCGTTCATGAACAGTCTCAATCAAACCGAGACTGCAATATTTCTTTATATTTGTCGTGTTCGGCTATTTGCAAATTTCCCCTTTTATACTCTTTTTAAACCACAATCACCTTTTTGCAACTGACCGTTCCAATGCGATTTTTTGGTTGAATTATTCTATTTGACTTTTATACCTAATTTCTTGTGTGACGAAAATTCTAGTACGTTCATCGTTTGTCAGATTTATAAAACTTGGCCAGATCTTTGGTATCAAGGAAAACTTTGATTCATTCAAAAACAGCTACGTCAGTTAGATCCAAATTACTTCATGCAGCATATATATTGTAAGAAAGGGAAACAACTCGTACTTAATTCATGTTGATACCCAGTATACAATTTATTTCCCTCGCTTGAAACATGAAAACACTGGTGAAAAATGTTGACCAATATATAATTTAGTATGCAAATGCCTGATTGACTATCATTTTAACATAAAAATAATATTTATTCAGCTTTTTAAAAAAAAAATGATTTAGGTACTAATAATACTAATAGTAAATTGTGGTTAATGTGATGCATACCTTTTGCAGAAAACGATTTTAAGCAAATTCACATTATTAAAGTAAGTCTTTTTTTGTAATTTCGTATTTTATTTGTCAGACACAGTGAACAACAGACAGTCTACATCATCGTTATATTAATTTTACCCATTGATACGATTTCGATATATTTATATAATTATATTAAAATCAATGACATAGTATATGATATTTCCTTTAACATTTTCGGGGGAAAATTAAACCCACCCATCCTTGATGTTAGTTGTTGTAATATTAATCTTCATCATTTAATTAAACATGTTTTTACTTCAGATCACATAATCTGCCATATGCACACCAAATCACCCAATCTCATGTTCACACATTCACCCACACGAAGAGTAGATAACCGGATAACGAACGTATTACACAACACATTGAAGGTAGGATAACTATGGGAAGCCATAACCGTCAAAATGTGGATACTTACAAACCATTCAATGACAGGCCATTTAATTCAACATGAAGTCATTTGATGACGTACATATTGATTCGATGCGACGTGTAAACTCGGTTCATTCGTTACAAAGTGAATTGATACGGTTCAAAATTAAATGATACGATGTACAATTTCAAACCATACGACGCAAAGTCAGTTGATGACGTACATATTGATTCGATGCGACGTGTAAACTCGGTTCATTCGTTACAAAGTGAATTGATACGGTTCGAAGTGAAATGATACGATGTAAAATTTCAAACCATACGACGCAAAGTCATTTGATGACGTACATATGTATTCGATGCGACGTGTAAACTCAGTTCATTCGTTACAAAGTGAACTGATATGGTTCGAAGTGAAATGATCGGGCGAAAACACAGTCGGTGCGATGCAAACGCAATCCGTTCGACAGAAACTGATTTCATTACGTGCAAAGTGAAACGTGTGCGACATCTGGCGGCGATATTTGCCACATATCACTTGCAGGGTTATTTCCCCTACATAATAAGTACTAATGCAAGGTTTGATAGGAAAGACTGTATGGATATTTGCACGATCAAATTTCCATAAACTTTACATAGTTTTAGCCAACTTGGCGATCTTTGGCGACCTACCAAAATCTTCGACGGTCAATCCATTCCAAATATATTGTGATCAATTCAACTGTTTCAAATCTAGACTAGAATATTTTTTTAAGAAATTGCTGATGGATAGACAGATTTGTGTTTTATCGCCAAATTGTCACTCAAGATGACCTCCATGTCTAAGATTATGTCATTTACAGAGTGGCGTGTATTAAGTAGCCTTCCGGGAACAAGATGCACAAGAGGGCCTGTATCACTCTAAATTTGCATATTATTTTTTTTAGTAAATACTACAGTAAAGTTTCTTTTCAATGTGTGGGACAGACATAGGGAAGTTGAATCAACGGGTTGTGCCTCTTGTTAAGTTTTTTGTCCCTGCAGCAGAAGACGATTTCTAGGTTACGCCACTGAACTTGGACAAGTTCAAAACCTGTTGCATCAGACTAGACACATCAGAGTTATAGCCTTTGATTTTTTAAACAAGAAATCCGTGGATTCACAATTTTTTTGTCTCGCCTAACGGGGACTGGACTTAAAAATAAAACGGTCAATGATGCTTAAATGAGGTTGTAAACATTTTAGTAACTAAAAACAATGGAGTTTGCCGTTTGCTGAGATGACATTTAAATGCATTTGTTTAAAAGTAAAATGCCATTCTATTAAAAACAAGAGGCCAAAGAGGGCCTGTGGATGCTCTACTGGCTAAAATGGCTGTAAGAGCAAGGGTTGTCGACATAAAATTCCCATCAGTATTTTTTTTTTAAACATTGCAATAACAATAGGGATAGGATGGCCTTAGATCGCTCACCTGGTAATCATGGGAAATAAGTCTGCTGTGTCTAGTCTGGCATGGGTATTTTTTAATTTGTCCCACTTCTCCGAATGAAATTTTATAAAAATTGGGGCGGGGTGGACGGGGACGGGGTTATATTAACATTCTAAACAAATATGGTAAAGATCAGATAAAAAATGAAGTAACTACAGATTTAACAAAGGAAATAAAATATAGCATTTTTCAACAAATCAAGGGCCATAACCTGTCGTTACTAACAAGATCTAGCTGGTTTTCGAACTTGTCCGAGATTTAATTGCTATACCGCGATTTGCACAACTAGACATCATACTGAGGCTTCCTGCCAAATGTTGTAGAAAGTTTAGGAGGAGTAGCGCCGACATTAAATTTAAATGTGAAAGTGCCATAACTCCGTCATAAATCAGCGAACTGGGAAAAAGCGTGATATGCACAACTAGAAATCTTACCGAGGCTTCCTGCCAAGTTTCGTCGAAATCCAACAAGGCTTTAGGAGGAGAAGAGCCGACAAGAAATTTAAAAGTAAAATGTCAAGGGGCCGTAACTCCATCAAAAATCAACGAACCAAAAAAAAATGAAATATTTTTTTTTTTTTTTTTTTCTGAAAACAACAACAAAAAAATAAACAAAAACATTTATACAAAAAAATATAAAAAAAATAAATAAAAAAAATAAAAATATATAAATTTATATATATTTAAAACAAATTTAAACAAAAAAAATGTACAAATAATAAAAAAAAAAAATTATAATAATAAAAAAAGGCAAAACATCTGGTAAAGTTTGGTAAAGATCAGATGAAAAATGAAAGCCCTGTCGTATTAACGAGTCAAAATATAGCATTTTTTAACTAAATCAATGGCCATAACTCCGCTGTTACTAGTCTGATCTGGCTGGTTTTCGAACTTGTGCGAGCTTTCATTTATATTAACAATATGTTAAAGTTTTGTAAAGATCGGATGAAAAATGAAGGCCCTTGACCAGTAGAGCTAAAAATCATCAGCTCCAGAAAGTAGGTCAAGGTTATAGATGAAATCCATGCATCCAAAAAGATGCACTACCCAAGACACAACTATGTCAAAAAAGAATATGTTTTCTTCCAAAGATTAAGCTATAAATTAGGTTTAAAACATATAGTGCATAATTATAGTTCATGAGAGAGTGATGTAAATGTAACAAGTTATCTGCCCTTTGATTGGATGGTGAAGGTCACATCCACATTTGCTTTGTCACGTTGCAATGTACCACTCAAGATACAACTATAAGCAAAGTTTGAAAGGTCTTCGTGCATACAGTTTGTGAAAAAGTGACCTAAACGCAAAAGTTGAAGGTAACAATTAAGTTATCTGCCCTTTGCTTGGAGGGTCAAGGTCACATCCACATTTGCTTTGTCACGTTGCGATGTACAACCCAAGATACAACTATAAGCTAAGTTTGAAAGGTCTAGTGCATACAGTTTGTGAAAAAGTGACCTAAACGCAAAAGTTGAACCTAAAAATTATTAAGTTATTTGCCCTTTGCTTGGAGGGTCAAGGTCACTTCCACATTTGCTTTGTCACGGTGCAATGTACCACCCAAGATACAACTACAAGCAAAGTTTGAAAGGTCTAGTGCATACAGTTTGTGAGAAAATGACCTAAACGCAAAACTTGAATGTTGACGCCTCCGCCGCCACCGCCGGAAAAGTAATACCTATGTCTCTTTTTTTTCTTCGAATAGGCGAGACAAAAACTGCTTTCCGGCCTTAGACTATTCAAGCCAGTAGAGTGGTACAGGCCCTCTTGTGCATCTTGTTCCCGTAAGACTACTTAATGTACGCCACTCTGTAAATGGCATAATTTTAGACATGGAGGTCATTTGGCCATGAACACAAATCACAAATCTATCCATCAGCAATTTCATAAAATAATGTTCTAGTCTAGATTTGAAACAGTTGAATGACAATTGATCACAATATCTTTGGAATGGATTGACCCTCGAAGATTTTGGTAGGTCGCCAAAGATCGCCAAGTTGGCTAAAACTATGTAAAATTTATGGAAATTTGATAGTGCAAATATTCATACATTCTTTCCTATTAAACCTTGTCGCATTGTCGGGTGTCGCATTGTTGCCCACGACAATGCGACATTGTATCTGGCCCCAACCGGACACCGTTTGAAACTGCACATGGCTGCAACATTTTAACCTACTTCGTCCAGCTAGTTTCTGTTCTGTTTCTTGTTGTTGTTGTTTATCAAAATTATGATCACTTTTACCCGTCTATTTATTTATAGTCGATTTCAATTCTTCTTTCCACCAATAAATTTGTATTTTTTTTTTAATAAATACTACAGTAAAGTTTCTTTTCAATGTATGGGACAGACATAGAGAAGTTGAATCAACGGGTAGTGCCTCTTGTTAAATTATTTGTCCCTGCAGCAGAAGACGTTTTCTAGGCTACGCCACTGAACTTGGACAAGTTCAAAACCAGTTGCATCAGACTAGACACATCAGAGTTATAGCCTATGATTTTTTAAACAAGAAATTCGTGGATTCACATGTCTCGCCTAACGGGGACTGGACTTAAAAATAAAACGATCAATGATGCTTAAATGAGGTTGTAAACATTTTAGTAACGAAAAAGAATGGAGTTTGCCGTTTGCTGAGATGACATTTAAGTGCCTTTGTTTAAAAGTAAAATGCCATTCTATTAAAAACAAGAGGCCCAAAAGGGCCTGTGGATGCTCTACTGGCTAAAACGGCTGTAACTTACACCAAGGGTTGTCGACATACAATTCCCATCAGTATTTTTTTTCAAACATTGCAAAAACAACAGGGATAGGATGGCCTTAGATCGCTCACCTGGTAATCATGGGCAATAAGTCTGCTGTGTCTAGTCTGGCATGGGTGTTTTTTAATTTGTCCCACTTCTATGAATGAAATTTTATAAAATTGGGGCGGGGTGGTGGGGGACGGGGATATATTAACATTCTAAGCAAATATTGTAAAGATCAGATAAAAAATGAAGTAACTACAGATTTAACAAAGGAAATACAATATAGCATTTTCAACAAATCAAGGGCCATAACCTGTCGTTACTAGCAAGATCTAGCTGGTTTTCGTACTTGTCCGAGATTTCATTGGTATACCGCAATATGCACAACTAGACATCATACTCAGGCTTCCTGTCACATTTTGTAGAAAGTTTAGGAGGAGTAGCGCCGACAAGAAATTTAAATGTGAAAGTGCCATAACTCCGTCATAAATCAGCGAACTGGGAAAAAGCGTGATATGAACAACTAGACATCTTACCGATGTTTCCTGCCAAGTTTTGTCGAAATCAAACAAGGCTTTACGAGGAGTAGAGCCGACAAGAAATTTAAAAGTAAAAATGTCAAGGTGCCGTAACTGCATCAAAAATCAACGAACCGAAAAAAAAAAAAAAAAAAAAAAAAAAAAAATATATATATATATATAATTTTTTTTTAAAAACAACAACAAAAAAATAAGCAAAAAACATTTAAAACAATAAATCAATAAATATATCAAATACAAAAAAAAAATCAAATAAAATCAAAAAAAATCAAAAAATATAATTAAAAAATAAATAAAAAAATAAAAAATTATATATATATTTAAAACAAATTTAAACAAAAAAATGTACAAATAATAAAAAAATATATACTTATAATAAAAAAAGGCAAAACATCTGGTAAAGTTTGTTAAGATCAGATGAAAAATGAAAGCCCTGTCGTATTAATTAACGAGGCAAAATATAGCATTTTTTAACTAAATCAAGGGCCATAACTCCGTTGTTACTAGTCTGATCTGGCTGTTTTTCAAACTTGCGCGAGCTTTCATTGATATTAACAATATGTTAAAGTTTTGTAAAGATCGGATGAAAAATGAAGGCCCTTGGCCAGTAGAGCTAAAAATCATCAGCTCCAGAAAGTAGGTCAAGGTCATAGATGAAATCCATGCATTCAAAAAGATGCACTACCCAAAACACAACTATGTCAAAATAGAATATGTTTTCTTCCAAAGATTAAGCTATAAATTAGGTTTAAAACATCTAGTGCATAATTATAGTTCACGAGAGAGTGATGTAAATGTAACAATTAAAGTTATCTGCCCTTTGCTTGGATGGTGAAGGTCACATCCACATTTGCTTTGTCACGTTGCAATGTACCACTCAAGATACAACTATAAGCAAAGTTTGAAAGGTCTTAGTGCATACAGTTTGTGAAAAAGTGACCTAAACGCAAAAGTTGAAGGTAACAATTAAGTTATCTGCCCGTTCCTTGGAGAGTCAAGGTCACTTCCACATTTGCTTTGTCACGTTGCGATATACCACCCAAGATACAACTATAAGCAAAGTTTGAAAGGTCTAGTGCATACAGTTTGTGAAAAAGTGACCTAAACGCAAAAGTTGAACCTAAAAATTATTAAGTTATCTGCCCTTTGCTTGGAGGGTCAAGGTCACTTCCACATTTGCTTTGTCACGTTGCAATGTACCACCCAAGATACAACTACAAGCAAAGTTTGAAAGGTCTAGTGCATACAGTTTGTGAGAAAATGACCTGAACGCAAAACGTGAATGTTTACGCCTCCGCCGCCGCCGCCGGAAAAGCAACACCTATGTCTTTTTTCTTTCTTCGAAAAGGCGAGACAAAAAATGTTTTCCGGCCTTAAACTATTCAAGCCAGTAGAGTGATACAGGCCCTCTTGTGCATCTTGTTCCCGGAAGACTACTTAATACACGCCACTCTGTAAAGGACATAATTTTAGACATGGAGGTCATCTTGAGTGACGGTTTGGCCATGAACACAAATCACAAATCTGTTTATCCATCAGCAATTTCATAAAATAATATTCTAGTCTAGATTTGAAACAGTTTAATGACAATTGATTACAATATATTTGGAATAGATTGATCCTCTAAGATTTTGGTAGGTCGCCAAAGATCGCCAAGTTGGCTAAAACTATGTAAAATTTATGGAGATTTGATCGTACAAATATTCATACATTCTTTCCTATCAAACCTTGCATTCTCAGTACTTTTAGTACTTTGATTTATCATAATATATTATGTAGGGAAAATAACCCTGCAAGTGATATGTGGCAAATATCGCCGCCAGATGTCGCACACGTTTCACTTTGCACGTAATGAAATCAGTTTCTGTCGAACGGATTGCGTTTGCATCGCACCGACTGTGTTTTCGCCCGATCATTTCACTTCGAACCGTATCAGTTCACTTTGTAACGAATGAACCGAGTTTACACGTCGCATCGAATCAATATGTACGTCATCAAATGACTTTGCGTCGTATGGTTTGAAATTTTACACGGTATCATTTCACTTTGAACCGTATCAGTTCACTTTGTAACGAATGAACCGAGTTTACACGTCGCATCGAATCAATATGTACGTCATCAAATGACTGCGTCGTATGGTTTGAAATTGTACACCGTATCATTTCACTTTGAACCGTATCAATTCACTTTGTAACGAATGAACCGAGTTTATACCGTATCATTTCACTTCGAACCGTATTAATTCACTTTGTAACGAATGAACCGAGTTTACACGTCGCATCGAATCAATATGTACGTCATCAAATGACTTTGTGTCGTATGGTTTGAAATTGTACACCGTATCATTTCACTTCGAACCGTATCAATTCACTTTGTAACGAATGAAACGAGTTTACACGTCGCATCGAATCAATATGTACGTCATCAAATGACTTTGCGTCGTATGGTTTGAAATTGTACACCGTATCATTTCACTTTGAACCGTATCAATTCACTTTTTAACGAATGAACCGAGTTTACACGTCGCATCGAATCAATATGTACGTCATCAAATGACCCTCATGTTGAATTAAATGGCCTGTCATTGAATGGTTTGTAAATATCCACATTTTGACGGTTATGGCTTCCCATACATATCTCAGCCTTTATAATAGGAGATGTGTCTTATAGTCAGGACTTTATAAATGCCACAACGCACTTTCCGATCACCACATTTTTAATTGTAAATATGAATTTGAAATAAACCAACAGTAAGATAAACAGTATCTCGTATCAAAGTACAGTCCTAACTAATCTATCAATTTTTCTATCAGCCGAAATATAACAGTTAGATTGCCAAAACTTTAGTCTGGGGGACCGGAATGCAAGCTTAAAGAGTCTAAAACATAGACATGGCTTCAACTTAAGACTTGCTTATATATTTCCTGGACAGCCGAGCGGGCCTATTTTATACAGGTTCTCGCAACAACAGCCGTGAGAACCTGTCCAGGTTGCCACATGGTTCCTCACTTATTGCTTACCATTATGGGTCAGATTCAATGTCTTGTGACACCAACTGCGTTGTTTAGCTTTGATCAGACCCAGTTGATACAGTCGTAAACAACCCCATATGGTTGTAACTTGACACCATAGTCAGTACCAGCGGTCTTCTAATGCGTTTGTTGGACATATAGTATAGAATGATGAAATACCGACCACGGATTATGCGTATATTCTCGGTAAACAGCACATTATGTATTATTTATATGATTGTATTTATATAACTTAACAACTTAAATGCACGCTCGTGTCACAAAACTGCCGTAAGCCAATTACATTTCGGTCAACAATATGCTTAACTGATATGAATGAATATGATGAAACATGAAACCCTATGTTCTGTACTTTGATAAAATGTGAGATACTCTACTATAATTCAATACATGCATACACAACAATAAAACGAATACGACTTTAACACAGATGTGATCTACAGACTTCGAAAGTTGTAGGAATCTGAACGGTAGGAAGACCATTTATACACTTTTAACAGAAACATTCGTTAGAAAAAGAAATAGCCGTTCTGCGTTGCAACGCCTTTCATGTTAAGTGACGCTACATACACTACTCTTTCTATTTTCCTTGTGCGATGACTGGACAACCGAAAGGGATTCTTTAATTGCATGTTAAAAAAACCCGAAAAGAAAGAATATACATGGACTTTCGTCTCGCACACTAGATTGGGAGTCTCTTTGGTTGCATTTACTGTGGGTGTTCAACACACCTCTGGATACATCCTGATGTGTTTCTAATTATGTATCTTTTTATATGTATATATATATTTACAACAATATTTGAGCGCCTCTGTGGCCGGGAATGTAAAGACGCTGTGTCTAAAATGGTATCGCCTCTCACCGCTGAGTGTTCGAATCCCAGTGGGAGCTCGACTTGTCAAGTGTGCGGCCTGTTTATGGACTATTTATCTTGCTCATTTGATTTAGTTTGGGTTGCAGTTCGGACATATGGTGCCACTGCGTTCAGTGCGGACATATGGTGCCACTGAGTTCGGGTGCTATGGTTTCGCAACGAAAACCTACTGGAGAAATACAACACTAACATAAGAACATATCTTGGAGGTGTGATCTATAAACTTGTTTTATATACGTATTCTCGAATAGCTTATTTAATTAAATGAAAGAAACTTAAGATAGTACAGCAAAAATGAAAGCAAAATATAGAACAACTTGAAATGTTAAATCAAGTAGAAGAGAATACAATTTAAATGTTTTGTTTTATATATATTATGTACCGCGCTGAATATAAGAATGTTTATGTCGTAGCATAAATTTTCGTCTCCAAAGAGAAGTGCTTTCGGTGTTGTGTTGGTAGACGGGTAATTGCATTTAGCAATACATTTCTTATATCGGTATACTTATTGCAGTTAAAAAAGTAGTGTTCAGCGTTTTCTACTAGTCCACAGGTACACAATTTCGAATCGACCATATTTTTCGAAAACAAGTCGTTGTTGAGGGAACTGCAATTTAAACGCATTCTAGTGAGCAGTAGTTGAAGGTTTCTTTGTCGGAAGCAGTAGTTTAATGTTAACTTACACAAGACTAATAGTTTGATACTACTAGTTTGTCTTATTATTTGACCTTACAGTGATATTTTTTACAACAACCACCAAGGAGTATATCATCACAACAAGTCCAGCCGAGCATAAAAGTGCACATGTATTGTCGGACATCAGATATTTCTGTAATGTTTATTTCTATTTTAACCTGTTTACCTGGCCGTATACATACGGTAACATACGGCGGCATTTCTTCTAAAAGTAGGCATATAAGTGGGACAGGAAATGTAGCATTCACAGAACACAGTCAACCAAAACACGAATATAAACATACACTAATAACATGGAAAGTGTTGATAATATGAGTACCGCCTTGGCACTGTCAGTGGCATAGCAGCTGGGGGTTTAAACCTTGTGCTCGTTTGCAACAAACCCCACTCCTATCCTCTAGTTCAGGATAGAATGGTTGTGTAAATAAAGGAATCCTTGCAGGGCTATACCGGACTTAATCCAAGTTTTGGTGATTTTGTTTATGATACGGTTTTGTACGATATACTATTAGAGCTTGTTATCCTAGCATAACAATACAATATTAACAATGGTAAGTGGCCTTACTGTTACACAATTGGTCACTAGGTACTTACTACTTCCGACAAATCCGTGACATTAGAATTGCAATCGTCAGGAAACCGTGGCATTTTTATAATTTATACTAAGGCATTGTTTTGTCGAATAACAATATTATACAGGCAGTATTGACTATTCGTGGCGCAACCGATAACGCTATCGTAGCGCAACCGTGTCTGGTTTTCGTCGAGCATCCATTTGCGCTCATACCGGGATTACCCCTCAGTGAGTTCTGGATTATGACTATACGCAATTTAGAACAAGAATAATTACAATTTCTATGAAAATTATGGTTCATTTTGCGGAAAAGTGTTATACACATCACGTTATTTACGCGAATAACTGCACCGTGGAATATAGCTTGCCAAGTGTTCCGGTTTTGAGTTGACATTTATGAATTTTTTGTCGGATTGGATTATGACGGGCCATTTCCTGAAGGGTGGGGTAATTACTAACACTCATGTCAGAAAACGTTATTTGTTGGCAAGTGTCCTGGTGGTCTAGTGCAAAATATTGACGTGCTTCATTAGCTTCATGCCGATATGGCTTTGTCGTACCCACGATTGGTTTTCTGTTTGGCTGCAACTGCTGTGGTTGTTCAGTAAAATTCTGGATACATGCTGAGGTGTTTCTAATTGGGCATTTTAACAGCTTTATAACAAATTTAAGTGTATCGTTTGCTAATTTCTCTTGATGTGGTCTTATAGGTATGAGCGGTAGCTAGCATTTTTCACTACCGTTCATGAACAGTCTCAATCAAACCGAGACTGCAATATTTCGTATGTGTCGTGTTCGGCCGTTTCCAAAGGTCCACTCTCATACTCTTTTATTGTTTGAGATTTTCTTTGATTGTATGTACTTTTATTTACCCTGTTTTGATAATTTGGGCATTGAAGACAGGATTATGGGGAGGATGTGTACAAGACTTATTGCCTACTGATTTTTCCAAGTCGGTAACCCTGCCTTCCCCACTCTTTATATTATGTATTGATCTTTTCACTGACATTTTTTGCCATTGCGTTTGACTGTTGGGGTTTCTTGTTGGTTAGAAAATAGTTCATTGCGGGCATTTCTTTATTTACACTGTCCCGTTTTATTGGGATGACAGTAGGGTAAGTGTGAGGTTTGGTGCACCCTAGAACCTGGTTTAAACTCCCAGCTGCCTTTTTTTTGCCACTGACCGTGCCAAGGCGGTAGCCCAAATGCCAACGTTTTTTGTGTTTATTACGTCATATGCTTTTATTGCTTATTAACATTGCCATTCAAGTCTGTCGTCTTGCGTGTTTTTGAGTTTACTGTGTTCTCTGAAAGCTTCATTTCCTGTTTGACTTTTTATACTTATTCCTATAGAACCATATTCCTAATTTTCTAGATTATAAGGAAGGAGGGTAGAACATTATATCTGCTTTTTTCAGATATTTGACTGTAAATGTTGGTTGATTGTACATTTTCATTTCAAAAGATGTTTGTTAGTAAGCGCAAATTTTGGCAGTAAAGAAAAAAGAATCAGAAAATTGACACTGTAACGCCATACGTGCGTGTATCAGATAATGTACGCAATTCAGATTTATTTTTTTCACAGTTAACTATTTTCAATAATAAATAAACATTTTGAAAAACTTCAGCAACATTATAAAACAAATCATGAACCACTACAGTGTCTACCAACTTATTAGACACATGCATGCATTCATAGAAACGCAAAACAAACACACAACACTCAAGTGCGTCTGCTGTACCGTTGTATTCATGTAGAGTCATACAGACGTCAAATACGAGATGGGATAGCAACTGAATGGTGAAAATAATTGGTCTCGAGCATGATACCGTCATGTCATGTTTGAAATACGATGAATATATAATACATAAAAGTCTCTTCGGTTCACCTTCGCACTCTTGTATCTAGCTTATCTTATTGTCAGGACATAAAAAGCCGCCCCGACTACAAATCAGTAGTGTTATGTGTTTTGTAGTGTTGTGTTTGTCGCTTCCAAGCGATCACATTTTCAGCATTTATAACGGATACACCTTTCATTCTTCTGAACACGTAGTATTGCAGAACATACATTTTTTATTCTCCGTCCGGCTTCCATCATCAGAGACTGCGACTACTGTCCATATATGCATGAAATGACATTTAGTTGATATAAAATGTTTGACTTGTACTGGTACAATATGTTTGTCGCCTTTTCTGTACAGTTTTATGTCTTGTTACCAAAACTGGAGTGAAACCTTTACTAGGGCTTTTCCAGTTTACCTCGGCTTATTATCGTCTTTTGATACAGCGTTGTATCTGGGTTCTGTATAGATAAAGGATCTAGAGAAATAGGTTGAATGCAATGATGCTGTCAGGTACCACATCACTGTGCACAAATTTCGTTTGTAAAACTGTCTTTTTGTGTTGGTATTGGGTCATTCGTGTGATCATTGGTGTTTGGTCGTTCCTCCTCTAATGATTATCCATGGTCCACACCCTGTTGCTGTAAGAAGCGTGACATCATTTATTACATTTCGAAGGTATACATAAACGTTTTATTGAATTTAACCAATAACCATATGTGCATAAATCAATTATAAAATGAAATCATAGTTGCGAACTAACATTGAATGTAACATAATATATCTTCGGAATTCTGTACAAATAACATTTCATTACTACAATATATATGCCTGCAAGTATAATAGTGACCTGATTCCAACACGAAAAGATAATATAACCTGGCTTGGATATCTTTATTTACACTGTCCCGTTTTATTGGGATGACAATAGGGTAAGAGTGCGGTTTGGTGCACCCTTTAGCATGATTTAGAAACCCCCATTATTGTTTGTTCTATGTGTGCCTTTGGCTGACTGTGGTCCTTGAATGCTACATTTCCTGTTCGATTTTATATCTACTTTTGTTCTCGTGTTGCTCGGGCTTCTGCTAAGTCACTGAGTACTTGTTTTATGGCTTTATAGGCTTTCTTTAATATTTATATATACATGGTCAGTTAAATGTTATACTTATATTAACAATAATCTGCCTTGTTTGTTAGAGAATATAACCTAGCGGGGATATCTTTATTTACCCTGTCCTATTTTATTTGGAGGAAAATATGGTATAAGTGAGGTTTGGTGCACACAAGAAGCTGGTTTAGACCTCCAGCGGCCTTGTTTGCCACTGACCTTTCCAAGGCAGTAACCCTATTGACATACCCTTTATGTTTGTGATGTCATATCTTCCTTTTTATTCACATTTGTAATTATTGTTTCTTTCGGTGCGTGATTTTGGTTGCTGTCTTTGAATGCTACATTTCCTGTTCGACTTTTATATCTACTTTTTCTACAATTTTTATGTCTCGTTTTTGCACCGTTGATCGAATTTATCGCTAGCTAACCTCCCCATAATCAACGGGATATCATGAGCAATCACATGTGTTTACATGCAGTGCAGACACTTTTTGTTTAAAAAAAATAGTTTGGACGTTTCATATATTATCTCTCCTCTCGTATAATCAAAAACACTCGTACAGCAATTTAAGCAATATACCCGCTCATATTTTCACAATTTAGCTCAAACTAACCGTAATTAATAAAGTGTTAAACACTTTAACGGATTCTGTGTAAAACAGCAAATAAATGTTGATGTTATTGAAATTATCAGAGTGATGTTTGAAGAAGAAATTGTTGAGGAAAGCAACTTTGCTGGTGACCAACCGCATACTAACCAAGGACATACATGGCGGTAAGTTACAAGATGTGTTCTATACACTGTTAACATACACATCTTCCTAATGTATCTGGGTTGGTTTCTGATCTGCAGTGTTGTATTATTTTATACTTTCTGATAAAAACAAATAAATACGGACATGAACAGATGAATAATAATAGAAGAGACTTTTCGCCGCCATCTTTGCTCGAATTATCGCTTACAAGTCCCTGTTCATTAAACAGACATACATAAATCATACTAAACCATCCCCATGCCACCATCAAAACCGATCATAATACCGTGAACACGTAGAGAAAAATGACAAATCACAGTTTGCAGACGACACATGCACATGAACACTTACCCATTTGCAACATCTTTTGTAAATGCCACTTTTGTAAATGACACAACTGGCTACGATACATACTATCAGGATGATGACGAACACACATATAATGATGATATGCGCATCTGTGGAATAGATAAATATAAAATCATAGCATGAAATCTGTTGCGGTATGATGATAACGAAATTAATGATATTTGTAAGACTAACATAATAATTGCATCGGTCAAAAATATGTCATACCAAAGTCGACGTTATGCGGCTGGTGAAAAAACGTTTAACAATGTCTACTGCATGACAACAACGTATTTAGTGTGCATGTACCCATAGAACCATGAGCAAGAGAACATGACATTGGAATTAACAACGCGTTCGCAAAGGAACATGTCATTTGAACCCGGAGTGTGAAACATTGATGTAACGTTAACGGGACACACGACAATACACATTTTCACGCATCAAAACAAATCTAGCACTGAAACTAGCGACGGCCCACTAAAAACTAGCGACGGCCCGCTAGTTTTAATGAACATCATAATTTAACTGATAACAATATATCGACAAATAGGCCTTGAGCCAGGACCCAAAATGTTCGAAATTATTACCAGCTCAAGGGACAAATTCAACCATCACTTTTTGAAAAAAAAGCAATGTATTTTGATTACATTTTTCTATGATAGCAATCTGGAACAGGTAGTTTATATACACATAAGTTTGAACATTAACAGGTTATCATTGTAGCCCTTTCGCCTAATTGTTTGAAGTTTATTTCTGCATGCCATGCTTGTGTGAATAATTATTGAGGTATTTTTAAAAGATGCAATTAAGTTTACAATTCATTTAGTTATATAATGAGAAAATAAGCTCTATTTAGCATTGAATTCTGTTTAAAATCCCCATTTTGTTTCAAATTGTGTCACACCCATCCACTATACCAATCCACTATTGAGACCTTTTGTACTGCATTTAGTTTAATCGATATTGTTTAAAGTATATGTGTAAACTTATAAGAATCAATAATGTACAACCTTTCTACGATGATTTAAATGATATTGTTATATGAAGTACGGATTTTTAGGATAGATTAATGCATTGATGTACTTTGCAACGTTCACTCGTTCATGGCATTGTATATATTTGTTCAGTGATACACACGCTGATCTGGAAGTAGAAGCCTTCCTCCCAGTAAGTGCAACATCAACATTATTAATTTTTTTCTGATAGACATCTATTGCACAAACGACATAAGCAGTCCGAAAGATTCTAGAAAAATGTGCAGTTTTACGCTTTTCATAACATTTAATTCAGTATTTTATTTTCAATACTTATTATGATTAAACATTTGGATTCTGTATTTCATATAAATACATAAATTAAAAGTAATCGACGAGGAAGTTTACGGGTAATACCAGACCAATGTACTAACCACTTAACGTGGCAAACTATTCGTTAGTATTGGTGCAGTTGTTATAAAAGCAACTGATTAAGATATGTATCATAATGTAGGTTGTGATGTCCTTCGTACTTGATACATAGTATGGAATTATTCTAGGATTGGGACTGTAAGTATCAACTTTTTTGCGCACACCAGTGCAACTTGAATGACAGGCATCTAAAATAAAAAAAGGTTTGTTGCCAATGCAGATGTAACAATGGCAACAATGACAAATACTTGTATTGCCTTAAACTGGTCGTCATTGATCTCAGTATGAGTATTTACTCTCCAAAATATTTTGTGCAAATGCATAGTTTTAACCTTTATTTTGTGGGTGTGACTTTTCAATATGCACTTTAAAGAAACAGAATTAAATGTTGTTGAATGGTTCATCAGCACATATAAGGTCATTTAGAGCCATCTTAGAGAGAGAGATGGAGGGGATAAATAGAATATAAGAACCTGCCCTACTTCTACTAATGAAAAGTCATATGTTCTTTTAACCTGATCGGAGAAGAAAAACACCCGCCCGGTTTACGTCCCCATCCGTCGGACGAGGGTGTCAAGTGTCTTGGGCCATACACAAACGAAATTTACTGGCGCCAGTGAGGCTTGAAGATTACATCTCAGTAGTGTTATTACTTACTGGTCCTTTGGGACCATCAAGCCCAATCTTTGTGGCTTTAAAGTAGAATATATATTACGCCCGTGCTAGGAGGCGTGAGAGGTGTTGCATTTGGCAGTACCTCTCATGTACAGACTCAACACAACCGAGTCTGCTATTTTTATCCCGTGTTTGTGTATGTTGCTTCCAGGGATCTCATTTTTAGTATTTTTTGAACCAGAGTCCTCTGGATTTCAAGACCCTAGTTTTATCAACTGCATCAACATAGGCTGTATGACCTAAAGCAGGGTTACTGCATTAAAATACATACAGCTGAAATGTTAAAACGTCATGATTGGTACCCAGAGTATCACTCTACTTCAGAAAGACCTATCAGCTCTTGAGAAATGGGAAGAAGACTGGCAAATGAAATTTAACTCAGCTAAATGTACAGTTATCAGAGCCACAGCAAACAAGCGTCAGCTGATCGGCGCATCCTATCAACTACATGGTCACACACTTGAAGTAGTGGACAGTAGTAAGTACCATGGAGTACCTTTTAACGAAGACCTCACATGGAAACACCACATCAATTTTACAGTAGCCAAGCTCAACAAGACCATCGAGTTTCTTTGGTGAGTGTACCAAACTAATGAAGTATACCGCATATAATACTGCAGTGGAAATCCCTAAAATACAGAAGATACAGCAATTGACTAACCACGCTGTTTAAGATCCAATATGGACTAGTGGATGTAGACACAAACCTAGTAATGACGACTAT